>PVJX010024611.1:0-27859 GCA_004027295.1 Dolichotis patagonum
TATTTTATTTCATTAATTTTTTTGTACCGGGAATCAAACTCACGATCTCACGCTTGCCAGGCAGGCACTTATCCTGCCGAGCTAAATCCCCGGCACAGTACAGGTTTTTAAGAAAGAAAAACTCTTTCCTGTCTTGCATCTGACCTCCAAACCCAAGTCTCACCGAAGGCAAATTAGTTGCAAGGGGAACTCCAGAGTCACCTCTGCTGGAAGGCTCAAAGCGGTTTCCTAAGCAGCGCCCTAACTCCGGCCCCCAGGGACAGAGCCCGGGCCCCGCGCAGAAGAGCGAGGTGGGGTGGAGATGCCCAGACGGGCCTGGGGTGTGAGGCTGCCCGGCTGGTGAACCCCAATCTGGCCCCTTTCCTGCGCGCGCGCGCGGTCACACCCCTGCGAGGAGCTCGCGCGCGGGCGCCGGGGAGCGCGGGCCGGGCCCCCAAGCCGGGTCCCCCCAGCCGGGTCCCCACCCCGGAGGGCGCGGGCCGTACCTGTGCGAGTCCGGAGCCGGCTCGTGCGCGCGCGGGCAGCTGCGGCCAGGTCGGCACCGCGGGTCCCGCTGCCCGGGCGGGGGCGGGGGCGGGGCCGGGCCGGAAGAGGCCGGCGAGGGCGCCGGGCTGGCAGCTGGCCGCGCAGGAAAGGAGAACCGGGAGGCCGCGCCGCCCCCGCAGGGCTTTCCCGACACCCGAGGCCGGTGGGCCGCGGAGCGAACGCGCAGCGAAGCGGCCCAACCGCGCTTTCCTCCCCGGCCGGGCGAGCGCGCGCCGGACACCGCTGCCGCCGCCTCCGCGAACCGAATCGACACCTGGGGCAGATCCGGCCCACACGGGAAAGGTGCGAAGTGGAAAGGCCAGAGTCCAGCCCCGAAACCGGGGTCCCCCCTCCCGCAGGGCTCCTCCTCCTCCCGGTGCTGCTCCCCTAACCAAAGTAAACGATAAACTGCAAGGGGCGGGCGGAATATGCACCCCAAAGAACCATCATCACCTTTGGGGGTTTGAGCACCCTCTTCCTGGGAGTAGAGACGCGGGGCTAGATGCACTGTTCTCAGGGCTGTCATCCACTGCAGTTCAAGTCATGGGGAGACCGAGTGGGAGGGAAAGGGCTGTTTACCCTGTGGGTTCTAATTTCACCAACCCTTAATTCCAGCAAGTGGTAACCTGGCTCAGTTAAACCCGCTACGCTGGAGGCAGGGAGTCAGCGCTAATCCTGAGACACCCTGAGGAGCCTCCAAATGAATGGCAAGGCTGCATGTTTCCATCTTGGTGGCTGCAGGTGGCTTTCCACTGCAGGAAAGGAACTTGGTGCCCAGACGTGCCCTGTGGCCTCCTCACACTACAGAAGTGACCCTCCAGCAATTCCTTCTCTTGCCCCCCACCCCAGTCCATGGGCCACGAAAGAGGACGCACATCCAGAAGTGAGTTTCTTTTTCTTCTGCATTAATAGGGATTGAACCAGGGTCTCATGCATGCTGGGCCGATACACTACCACTGACCTACCACCCCCAGCCTTTTACACTGTGAGACAAGGTCTTGCGAAATTGCTCTGGGCAGCCTCAAACCTGTGATTCTCCTGTTTCAGCCTCTCAAGCAGCTGAGCTTAGGGTCTGTACCATTTTACCTGGCACGAAGTGGGATCTTGCCAGCACAAGCTCCCTTCCCACTGTTCCCTCTTCTGCCCTGACCTTGCCACTCCCACCCCCAGATGTGACACACACACACAGCTGAACCCTGCCCCTCTTGCACACCTTTGTGCACACCGGGCGAATAAAGGCAGATGGGAACGAGCCGCAGTTATGTAATTCAGAGCTTGGTAGAGCAGGGAGTCGGCCTCCCTCACGTTATTTTTGACACAGACCCAAGAGCAGGCGGGGGACATGAAGGACAGCTTTGGGTGCCCGACTGTGGCCATTGGCAAGGGGAACTAGCCGCAAGTTCTGGTTGTTGGTGGCAGTGTGCCCCATATTTGGCCTCTCCCAAACTGGAAGTAGGATGAGGATTAGGGAAACTGTCAGATAAGATCTGACTTCCTGCTGGGCTGACTGACTTCCAGGAGAGGCTTTCTAGGCTGGCTGCTGCAGATCGGGGGTTCGAGTCCTGGTTTTTCTGCCTGACCGCTGTCCATGTGTCTCTCCCCACCTCTGCATACACACACAAACCCACAGGTGTGCTCTACATACAAACCCCACACTGCCCTTCACAGGAACCTTCTAGAGTTGTTTTCCTAAGTAGCGCCTGGTGGCATCTGACCCGCTCCTCGGTGTTTGATCTGCGAGGCCAGGGCCTCAGATGAGGTGATGGGCTGTCAGCCATCAGCCGTGCTTGGGGAGGCTGGGAAAGCACAGGAAGAAGGCCGTGAAGGCCCGGAGAGAGACTGGGCAGGGCGGGGCAGGGCCTGCAGGGCGGGGCAGGGCCTGCAGGGCAGGGCAGGGCCAGCTGGTGAGGGAAGGAGCCAGGATGTGCTGGGCGCTGCCACCTGGACAGGCACCAGCCACAATGTCACTGCCTGGGGTGGACATCAGTGACCTGGCGCAGGACCCCAGGCCCCTCCGTGTCCTGCGACCTCCCCGGGCAAGGCCTTTTCCTCTTCCTCTCCAGCACCTAGGAGAGGGTGTAGTGCTATTTGAATGAACAAACAAGCAAGTGAAAAAATTCCTTTTGCTACAATATTTTAAAGTGGTTTTGAGGCAGTGCCAAGATCCGGGTTCTTTGGGGAGCGGGTTAAACTGCAGTCCTGGGGCTGCCCGCAAATACTGAGCCGGAACCTCTGAGCCGGGGTCCGCAGTGTCACGTTTTATTTTTATTTTTTCACGGTGTTTTACTTTTATTTTTTGCTGGCATCAGATTAAGTTTTAACAATTATCGTAAACCCAGAGTAACAGCCAGACCAACAGATCAAAATATCAACACATAAAACCATTGTACTACATCAAGGTGTAGTTTTAGATACATTGGCTGTCCTGTATTACAATACTTCTTTTCACTTTTTTTCTATTGCCTGTTTTTTATTTTGCACTTTTATAATAATTTGGTTTCTCCTGTAAAATAAACCATGGAATATTTAACATTATGATCTCAAGGTGTATCCATTTTCCTACAAATAACTTGATTCTTCTTCTTTATGGCAGAGTGGTACTCTATTATGTGTAAATACCACATTTTCTTTATCCATTCATCTGCTGATGGACGTATAAGCGGCTTTCAAGCTTTAGCTATTACAAATTGTGCTGTATAAACATGAGTGTGCATGGACCACTGTGATATATCTTTAACTCTTGCAGAAAGGTACCTAGAAAGGGAATAGCTGAGTCAAATGCAATTTCTATTTTTAGTTTTCTGAGGAATCTCCATACTGATTTCCATAGTGGTTTCACCAGTTTATTTTCCTGACAGAAATGAAGAAGGTTCCTTCCCCTCCCCCTCAAAGCCTCGCTAGCATTTATGATTTGATTTGGGGGGGGCACCAAGGATCAAACTCACGACCTCCCACTGGCCAGGCAGGCGTGTATGCCGCTCAGCTAAATCCCCGGCCCCTTTGATTTGATTTCTTGATGTCAGCCATTCTTTCTGGAGTAAGACAAAATCCAAGTGTTCTTTTAATTTGCATTTCTCAAATGACCACAGGATGTTGAATATTTTCTTCATGTATTTATTGGCCATTTGTACTTCCTCATTTGAGAACTGTCTTTCCCAGAATATTGCATTTTAAATGAAGTGTGAAGAGGTTTTTTTTCCTTTGTTTTATGTGGTGTAGGGAGCGAAGCTAAGGCCTGTGCTGAGCTACATCTTCAGTGCTTTTTCATTTTCAAACAGACCTGCTGAGTCACTAAGTCGCCCAGGCAGGGCTCCGGCTTGCCATCCTCTTGCCTCAGCTCCCCAGAGTGCTAGGATCGTAGGTATGCACCACCATGCCTGGCTTTGGTGGGACTTTTACACACAATAAAACTTGAGAATCACTGTTCTAGAGTTTTATTTTTTAGTTCCTAGAAAAGTCCCTTTTATCCAAAAATAAAAATGAATGAATAAATGACTAGTATGCTGCATTTTCCCTTTTTGCCTTGATTCCCAGGAAGCTTGGAACTGAAAGGTAAGGCCGGGCGGGGTAATGTCTGTTTGCTCAGACCGCTCCACCACTCCTGGGAATCCTGTAATCCCAGCACTCGGGAGGCTCAGGCAGGAGGATCATTGCAAGTTCAAGACCAGCCAGGGCTACAAAGTGAGCTGAAGGCCAGCCTAAACTATATGGTGAGACCCTGTCTCAAAAAGACCGGAAAAAAAAAAAAAAACCAAAACACTAAGGAGACCTTATGAGAAGTCTGCACGGTCCCCTCTGGCCGCTCACCCTGCCCTTCCAGGCTGCGCCCTTCCTCCATTGTTGCCCTGGTAACAGCCATCAGAGCAGATCTGGTTGCAGTTCTCTCTCCCTCCAGCATCCAGGCTCCCTCTTCCGTGGCCACCCACGCCTGTTACAAGCGCTCGACTTCCTCCTATTGCTGTCTCAGTTTTGATCAGGCCTTTGCCCCCCTAAAGCCTCTGCAAATATTTTTGCAAGTGAGCCGGACAGTCCTTGGACCCCACCTCCTCTTTGCACCAGTGTCCACTCTGGAACGGCTCTTCTGCATTGTTGCATGTCCCAGAGTCACGGCTGATGCTGCTCTGCTTGACCAAACCCTCCACACCGATGAATTCGGGCCACACGAGGCGGGAAGGCAGTATAGACAGTTACAGAGGAAACAGGGAAGATGGTGGTTGGCGCGGCTCCAGGGCCAGGGGACTTGCGTAGCCAGTGCGATGGATAAGTGACGTTAGAGAGGATGCTGGGTTGGGTTAAAAAGCACAGAGAGTAAGAGGAGATTGAGTTTGTTGGTTTGTTGGCTTGTTAGTTTATTTAAGTAAAATAGCACTAGGGAGGCAGCTCTGTAGCGCAGCCTCTGCCTAGCATTCGTGAAGTCCAAGGATTGCAAAGCAGAATAAAGTGACTGGTTTATCTTTTTCTATTACAAACACAAGACACAGTTGTAATGCAAAAATGAAAAACTCATAAAAGCAAACCAAAATCATCCCCCTTTTAATGCCCTCTAGATCTTTATATATGCATGTATCAGCTGGTAGTGTCACTTCCCCTCTCGCATCTGGTGATCCAGTCCTACCAGCAGACCAGTCACAAACTCCGGCATGAGGAAAGCGGTGATTTACCCTATTTTCCTATTACAGCATTGGTTTGGTTTTCGGAGCTTGCTGTAGTAGTAAACAGAACAGTCACGGATAGACTCAGTTTGGTGACAGTCCACATTTTCAAGACGAACCTCAGCTATGCCAGGGTCCTCTCCACACACTTGCCCCCCGGCCCCTCAGTCGGCTTCCTTCGGGCTGCCTTGGGAACGCTAGAATCAGAATCCGTGGTGTGGGAGGTGTCTTTCAAAGGCATCTCCGGCTCCCCAGGCCTTGGAAGCACAGATTTACTCTGTGTCTTAGCTGTGTCCTCCTTCTCCTCGACCAAATGTTCTCCTCCGCTCACAGATGTGGACTTAGGGAGCTGTCTGTGTAAACAGTCAGGGTCTCCAAACACATACCATGATTGCAGGTGTTTGCAGCTATCCTGCCTCTTGTGCTCTTGGTAATTTCAGTGACAACACAGTGCAGGGAGGGAATGGCCAGGAGGAGACACTGGGCCTCCACTGGGTAGAATCAGAAGCCCCAGGTCTCAGGTTCTCTTTCGACAGCTTCTCTGAGTCTTAAACAGTGGGGCCGGCGAGAGGGTCTCCTAGGCCCCAGCACACGCATGCTACGGTCCATCAGATTCTCTTGGCAGTAGGTTCACTGAAGATTTTCAGCACAGCAAACAGGTACTAATAAACATTTTATTAAAAAAGAAGAGAAAAGGAAGAAAAACAGTCTTTTCAGAACAGAGGTAGACCTCAGTTTCTGGAGACGGAGCAGCTACAAACACCCAGCCAGCGTCTCGAGCCCTCCCATGGTCCCCGAGCCCCAGAAAGGGAAGCTGACATTCACAGCGGCTCTGTGGCCTGCAGGAAGCCACAGGCACCTGGGAACTGCTGAGCGCAACTGGAGCTGGGCTTGTGACTCAGTGGCCCAGGGTGCTTCCCATGCATAAGATCTTGTAACTGATCCCAAGGGAGGGAGGGAAGGAGCAAGAGAAAAAGGTGGGAAGGAAGGAAGGGAGTGGGGAAAGGAGAGGAGACGAGCAGCTATATAAACATGGTAGGTTAGTGAAGCAACACAGTTTTGAAACCAGGGTGGGAGGAAGGAAATAAACAGGCAGATACAGCAAAAGGAAGTGTGAAGCAGTTACTTTTCTGGCCATGAAGCTGCGTGCAAGTGCAAAGCTTATGTGACACCAAGAGCAGAAGTCTCGCGTCTGCAGCGTTGATCACTCAGCTACCGCCACGCAGGGAGGCCGAGCTTTGCCGCGGTGCCTGAGGTCCAGCCCCCCAGGTCCCAGGCAGCTCTGCAGCCGGGTAAGGGGTCACTTGCTCAAACACGTCATTGCCATGTTCTGTCCTGAAAAGCGCTGATCCTTTGAGACACGGGTCATCATTCCAGGTCTGTACACCCTCTGTGAGTTACAGTCACCCACCCACGCCCTTGTGACATGGTAGTTCCTTCCGTTAGATTGGGAAGTTTATTTGTGTGTTATTGATGTGGGCTAGGCGATGTAAGACTTGCTCTGACCAAAGAAATACAGATGGAAGAGACAAGGTGGCTGGTGTGGGCAAAGGTTGTTAAGAGTCTTTCCAAACGATCACCTGCTTTACTGGGTCCCTCTGCTCCTGCATTTCTAGGACCTGCAAATGTGAGCCCTATAATGTCGAGCAGACTCCAGCAAGATCAGGAACCTGGAATGCAGTTTAAGCTGGCAAACTACGGAAGTTGATAGGGTTACTTGTTACGCAGCACTAATGCAGCAAAAGCAGGTCAATATAACCCAGGAGTCTCCATTCAGGAGTTGCAAACCTGAGTAGAGAAAGTCAGAGAAGAACAATCTTAAGAAATTGGGCAGTCAGGGCTCCCTGCTGCTGAAATGGCCACTTCTCCCTCCTCCTGCAGGGACAAAATCAGTCTAGGGCTCACAGGTGGGCACAGCCTCCCCAGTCACTGGAAACTCGTACTGGAACCAGTGCTACCAGAAGCACTCGATAGACAGGATTTCCAGAGCACTTGGTCCCTGTACATTCCAATTGGGCTCACTGGCACGTTGTATTCTTATATGTAACGGAGATGGTCTCTCTCTGCACTCTCTGACCACTGGCAGGATCCAGAAAGAAAGAAAAGAAAAATCGCTTCTTGGCCTTTTGGCTAAGATCCAGTGAAAGCAAGCAAGCAGGATCTGCATCTGAGTTAACTTGATAGCTTCCTTCTGCTCAAAGCCCCTGCCTAGAGAGCCCAGGGCCAATTAACATGTGTTAACTGTGTGTAAGAATGAAAGAAAGAACCTAAAAATGCCCTTTATTTCAATGAGATTCTTAAAAATCTCTTCTTTGTGCGTGGGACCTGTGTTTGTAAACAGCCATAAGTCACAAAGTCAGAAACAGAAAATAGTTCCCACCATTTCCCTGCCAAGGATTTTTTTTTTTTGTATTGGGGATCAAACTCATGACCTCACACTTGCCAGGCAGGTGCTTATGCTGCTGAGCTAAATCCCCAGCCCAAGGATTAATTCTTGAATGTAAGGGAAAATGTTCAGCTTGATGAGCCCCGATAAAATCCTGCCTGCACTTAACACGCTTAATGTGGAGTTCCTTCTTCCCATTGCTTCTTTTTTGGAAAAAAAAAAATCAGACACTCTAGGATGGAGGTTTGAACGTTTAGGGTTTTGCGTGTGAAGCCTCCATGGGGCTTGGCTGGCGGGAGCCCTGTTTTAGGTGCTTGCTGAGCAGCGAGCCTTCTTGTGGACTTACGGGATGGAGTTTTCCTGGCTGGCAGTGGAATAAGAGGAAAAGCCCTGTCGTGCACACACACATTAGCATGCTGAAGGGAGCAGACAAAACTGTGCCTGCCTGTGCACAGACAGTTGGAGGGATGGGGGCCCCAGGAAGGAAAGCGCCCCTCTGGGGAGGGAGATGGGGAGGTAGGGTGGGAAAGAGGCAGGGAGAAGGAGAAGAAACAAAGGATACATCGCCCTTAATAAACTTGGGCGCCATTTGAAAAAACATGATACCTTCTTTTACCTTTTCCTACTGCTCTGCCACTGAGCTGTACCCACAACCACCACTTACTAAATATGAAGAACTCAGCAACAACATCAGAAAGATGCATGAGGAGAAACAGGAGCCGCAATTACGGGATGGCCGGCCATCCAGCACATGGGCTGGAGGTGGCAGCCGGAAGAGGAGGAGAGGGTGCTCAGGGAAAACCACTCAGACCAAGAGAAACCACGCGTCAGGATCACATGCTGGGGTCAAAAGTAGTGTGGTTTAGTCAGTGAAGATGGGAGGGATGAGCTGGAGAAGAAGGCATAGTTTTGATTTCAATATTTTAAAAATGAGTTTTGTTCCAGGAGATTCTGCAGACAGAATCCAGAGAAGCTTTAGAGTCCGTGTGGGGCTAACCGCAAACGCGTCTTTATCAATGGCTGGCAGGGCTGGAGGGTACAACGTGGGATCAAACAAAAAGATAGTGCAGGGGGCCAGGGAAGAGACGGAAGGGCGTCCTAGGGACAGCTCTAAAACCTACACAAGCAAATGGGCAGCGTTACCAATGTCTGGAAACAGTTTTGAGCACCAGAACTTGGTGGTGCTACTGGCACCCAGGGACAGACATCCTGCAACACAGAAGCCTGCCCAGGACTGCCAAGGATGACCCAGCCCGAAATACCAGTCATGCCAAGGTTGGGACACTTGTGCTGAGTGACAGCAAAGATTTACCGAGAGGTAAGCACTGCAGCCTGTGTGCACATTACAGTTTCCAGGTGTTTCCATGGCCACTGGTTCCTTCTAAGCAAACCTTGCAGCTGACCTAGCAGGTGCCCCGCCCCACCCTTGCTTCCCTCTCCCTTCCCTTCTCTCTTTCCCCAGCCTCCTGCTTGTCTTCCTCCTCCTCTTTCCTTCATCGCTCTTCTTGTTCTTCTCCTTCCTGTCTCTCTCCTCACCACCCCTCCAGGGATGGAACCCAGAGCTCACACATAGTAGGTAGGAACCCTACTGTTGAGTGACACTCCAGGCCTCCAGCATCTTTATTTTCCCAAGAGTCCTAGGGAAGAAGCCCAGGAACAACCCGAAGGCACTCAAATCCAGTCCCCTGCCCTGCCTTGGTGTTCTGCCACCTCTCAGTGGACACCCCTGTGGCCACTGGCTGTCTCTGAGCTACCCATGGTTGGGTGAGTGTGTGCTGTGCTCTAGACCCAGACTTAGTGACAGCAGAAGTAGAAGTGTCACAGTTTGAAGGTGCAGTGATTGGAAGAAGCTGATAAGAATTATTCACACATCAGTAAAGGGGCCACAGCATCTCACCCTTTCTTGGGTGGCTTTGGTCACACACACTCAGGAGGAGTTTTTGACACACAGAGGTCTGGAGATTCCCAGCTTGCACAGGGAAGGCCAAGCTCAGGTGGTTAGAAAGTGGGGTGCAGAAGGTCAGGTGGGAAATCGGGGTGGAGAGGAAGGCAGGACAAGGCCTGGATGTGGAGGGGGAGGTGGGACTGAGCAGTGCAGAGGATGAGTAGACCCGTTTCTCAGGGCGGGAGCGACACGGCTTGACCAATGTTTTGGGAAATCCACTCCACAAAGAACGTTCTCTTTTAAATAACTTGTATTTCTCCTACTCCTGTAATAAGATGGATTGCTTTCAAAAGACTCATGTCTGACACTGGTGGGTTTTCATTGAGGACTAAGCACTTCGCTATAATTTAGAGGACACAACCTACAACCTACTTGGAAATGGGGAGCAGGTAGAAATAGCACCTTGCACAGGCTGCCTTTTGGGGGGCCCTCTGAGAACTCTGTAAGTGAAGTAACAGTGCAAATACTCAGATGAGTAGCTGTCATCTGACACAAACCCAAATAGACTTATTACTACAATTTTACATTGGAATAGACCAAAATAGGCTACAGTGTGTGTGTGGCATATTCAGTGTCACCCACATTTGCCAACACGGAAATGGAGCTCGCCACTCTCAAAGGCCTGAGAAGGGAGAGCGTCTAATCACTCACACTATTACATTCAGTAAGTGCCTGTATCACCCTTCAAAATGCTTACAATGCCTGTGTTTTCCTGTGTGTGTGCGTGTGTTACCAAGGATGGAACCCAGGGCCTCACACATGCCAGGTAAGTGCTCCACCAATGAGCTACCTACCTCCTCAGTCCAGTTCATATTCCAGTACATGTTAGTATTTTTCAGATACTGCGTAAACCTACAGAAAACACTGTAAAACTCAGGTAAATAGCAGGGGATTTAGCTTAGCAGCATAAGCACCTGCCTTGCAAGAGTACTGTCATGAGTTCGATCCCTGGTACCGATTAAAAAAAAAAAAACTCAGGTAAATAAAAGTACCAGCCACTATCCCACCACAATGTATTTTCCTTTCAGAGTCATTTTCTAAATCATCCCTGTCTTATGCAAGGAAAGACACCTTGCATTCCCAACTTCTTACAGTTTCAGGGAAGATGCACAGGGTATTTTATTGTCCCGAGGTGGCCATTGGTTGGAATAGTGGCATTGAGCCAGAGTGTCAAGTGACCCACAAGGCGTGGGCCTGTCCAAGGGCTTTGTCCCTAAAGGGTGACAGGTAGTGTACTAACGGTAACTTGCTCTCTGCCATCTGGAAGTCACAGACACGGCGGAAGAAGGAGAGGCTCATGAGAGAGGATGCCTGGGCCCAATGAGGGCGGACAAAGAGAGCCCCGACGCCAGGCAGAGGCCATGCGTGGGCGGACGGGTCCCTCCCATGAAGGCCCTGCCTCTCAAGGTGCTCAATGCCCTGTTTTGTTTTGGACAAGCAAAAGTGTTACATTGACAAAGAGAGCCCCGACGCCAGGCAGAGGCCATGCGTGGGCGGACGGGTCCCTCCCATGAAGGCCCTGCCTCTCAAGGTGTTCAATGCCCTGTTTTGTTTTGGACAAGCAAAAGTGTTACATTGACAAAGAGAGCCCCGACGCCAGGCAGAGGCCATGCGTGGGCGGACGGGTCCCTCCCATGAAGGCCCTGCCTCTCAAGGTGTTCAATGCCCTGTTTTGTTTTGGACAAGCAAAAGTGTTACATTCTCAGTTTCTTTCTAATGTCTCCAGCCCTTAGCAGAAACCTGATGCAAAGCAAATACTAATCATTAGAGAAAGAACTAATCCATTTCTTCTCTTGAATAATGTGATATTCAAGATCTTAGGAAAACTCCAGATAAAACTATCATGACTCCTGAGCTCTAGGAACTTATTGTAAGATATATACCCAAAACTATTTACTGGCAAATAAAATCATACTTTAAGAAAGCTAGAATGGCACATAACACTTAGCAGTTTTTGGAGTCATGTAGCCGTAGACTTAACTTTAAATGTTTAAATGACAGAGAAGCTCATGTGGCAGGAATCTGGAGAGACCGAGGCACCCAGCATCCTGGCTGCAGCAGCCAAGCCTCCTCAGGGACACTCCTGCCACCTGTCTGTCCTGCTGTCTCCAGGATGACTCTGGCCCTCAGGCTCGATCCCTCATAGACGCCCAGTGGACAGACAACTTCAGAGGGGCAAAGCCTCACACCATGATGTCCGAATTCTGGAAAAGGCGTGTCCCTGATCCTGTTAAAAGAAAGACTTCCCCAGACGTCCCTGGCATCTCTTTGTATTTCACCACCATTTTTAAGCCAGTCACTGGTTTAGTTTACTCAAGAATCACCTCTTCTCCCTGCTGGCATAGTGGTGCCCTCATTGTCCCAGCCATGATGGAGGCTGAGGCAGGAGGATCACTTAAGCCCAAGAATCTGATCTCAGGTGGGGCAACATAAGAGATACCCTTTCTCAAAACAAGGCTGACCCCCAAGACTTGAGGGGCTCAGGGGGCATGGGACTACTTAGTACCTCAACAAAACAGAGGTTACCAGGAAAGAGGGGGTGCAAGATGATGTTTGGGCAAGTAAGAATGTCTGTCACACAGTTAAATAAATTACCGGTGGGACATTGAGGAGATGTTGGTAACAGGGTACAAAATTTTAGTCATGACAGAGAAGGAGAAGACAGCCTGTTAGACAAAGCAAGGGGACTGGGAGGGGAAGGGAGGGAGGGAAGGTGAAGGGTGAGCAGGGTTAACCTGTGTTACCTGCATGTATGAAAATGGCACCATGCATGATTAAAATTTTTTCAGCTAAGAGAAATTCAAGAGCTCTATTGCATAACACAGTGACTACTGTTAATAAAGTGTATTGCATTCTTTAAAAACTGTTTTTTATAAAAAGGAGGAAAACCTCTATTTTAAAAAAAAGAGAAGGGTTAAAAGTGGGTTTAAAAAATTGAATTAAAGGTGGGAAGAAACATTTAGACAAAATACTAGATTAAGAAAACATACTGAATTATAGTATCATTTCATGAGAAGAAGAGAACAAAAGCTGAGAAAAGCAGAGATCTACCAGAAACATTACATCCAGAAAGCTGAAACCCTGAGAGAATGAACTAGTGGACTGAGCTAAGCCCAGGATTCTCAAGAAGGGATCTGGGAGCAGCCACACCAGCGTGACTGGAGACCCAGACACTGACACAGGGGCAGGGCCGCTCACCCAGAACCCTTAGGGCGTAGCCCAGATCGCTGTTTTATAACAAGTGCTCCTGGAGATTCTGATGCAGCTCACAAGAGACTACTTAAGAGAACATAAATATCTTAAATTACTAAAAAAGTAAAACTCAAAAAAAAAAAGTCAATTGGCAAAAAGAGGAGGAAAGTCAGCCCCTTGGCCCAGCATCCCAGATGCACCATTTCTCGGCCAAACAAGATCCCCTGGCCCCCTTCCTGTGGTCCTGTCCCCAGCTGCTTGGTTGTCCCAAGAAGCCAAAGCAATGCCCTCAGCCAGGACGCACTTTCAGATCACTCCGGGATGGTGTGGACCCCCCAGGCCCCACCTCACACTGGCTCAGCCTGCGTCCGGTGCTGGGGCATCTGTATTTGTAGGAAGTGTCCAGGGCACACGGTGGAGTCACCTAGATGCTTCTTACAGGTATTCTCCCTTCTTGGACATCCTGATCTAAGTGGCCCAGGGCAGGGACTCGCATTTGAGGAGTTTCTTGAGGGACTTTCCTGAGCAGCATTCACCGTTCAGTAGCTCACTTTCTCTTAGAGAAATGCGAGCAGTTGGAAAAATGGAAAAGATCATTAAGCACAAAGAAAGGTCGGTAGGTACCCAAAGGAAAGGAGCAGGAAAGCGCTAGTGAGGAGGGAAGTTGGTGTAAAACTGAAAAACTCCTGGGCATTCCCAGGGGCCACAGCTTCGACAGGAGATGGTGGAAAGGGAGTGAAGCATTTGTGGGTGCAGGGGTCACCATCAGTCTCCCCACACCCACTCCCATCTCTGCTGGGACCTGCGCTCCATGGACAGGGCTGGGCCTCAGCACCCAGGGCCTGGATGTCGGAAGAGGCAACCACAGGAGTCCTGAAGGAGCTCGGAAAGGAGAACGAAGTGGGCTAAAGGGAAAGACAATGAGGCCTTTGAGTGAAGATGAAAGAAAGTAGAATCAGTGTCCCCTCCTGCAGATGAGGGGTGGGGGAATAAACCTGCTGTCCTGTTTCCCTATGGACTGAGAAAGGAGAGCAGATAATAAATGTGACTGCTCCTTACTTTGCGTGGACAGGGCTTAAGAGCCTGCATTTCTAACAGGTCTCTGAGTCAGTCTGGGGAATGAAACTCATTCTCTTTGAATCACCTGACAAACAATGGGTCCCTACGTTACCAGTGCAAAACAGCGCAGGTCTGCTCCCAGAGTAGGGTCCACCTCTCCCTCCTAAAGACTCTCGCTGTCCAGCTCAGCATGAAGCACAGCAGGGAAACTAAGTCCTGCACCTATTCCGTGGCAGGCCATCTTACGTTTGCAGCTGTGTGTGTGTGTGTTACTGGGGATTGAACCAAGGGCCTTGGCACTGACCTACATCCCCAGCCCCCTTTTGTTTTTGTTTTAATTTTGAGACAGTGCTTTGCTAAGCCACTAAGTTGCCCAGGCCGGGATGGAACTTGCAACCCTTCTGTTTCAGCCTGTCAGAGTGCTGAGATTAAAGACCTCCCCCACCATGACTGGCTTGTGGTCACTCTTATAGATATTATTCTCCTTTCACAGATGAGAAACGGGGGCTACAAAAGATTTCACAAATTACTAAAGAAAAAAATTAGAATGCCCAGGTTCAAAAATTATATTGTTTGTTGACATCAGAGTCAACTATATTTGCTCCATTACCTGATTACCATTCTTTGCACCCTCACTTTTGTGAGGCCCACTGCACATTAGTCACCACTGCTCCCCCCATTCTTGGTGGTTAGTCACCCCCTCCCGCAGGCCTGCAGTAGTAGAATATAAGCTACTTCTTTCTCATTCATAACACTCTTTTCTGAACTCGGATGCCAGAACCACTCAGGACTTGTTAGTTATCTGATTAGGTTGACACAAAGACCCAGCCAGGAGGCAATGAGTGCAATAAATCACGCTAGGGCAGCACACTGATTCACAGTGAGAAACAGTCAGGAGAGATCTGAATTCCAAAAACACAAGTTACAAACATCCACACCTACTTTTTTTTTGTTTTAAAACCACATGTAAACACACATGCACAAAAATGCACCTACACACATTGCAGTGCATGTGCCATCAGGCATCCAGGAAGGTCAGGTGGGCAATGGTCATCTCGGGGCAGTGATTCTGAGCAAGTTTAGTGTTTTGTTTTGCTTTGCTTTGCTCAGTTGTGTGACTTCGTTTCGTGAGCAGCTGTTCTCTGTGGGAAAAAAGCCTTCTGTACACACGCCTCATCTTTTCTCCCTTCTCTGCACACCGGCCTTTACACGTTCCTGGATTTATCCTCTTAATTAACGAGGCCTGCATGCCTCTCTATGCAGAAGACCAAGGTTCTTTGGGAGCAGGGAGAAAAAACCAGCCCTTTGCTATGTCCACTTCAAGAACACAGGCCCTCTACCACGCTCCCCTGGGGCCCACATTTTGTATGCCCAGGGGAACGGTGTCCAAGGACATCTAAGAACCGAATGGAGTTTCTTGAGGATTCTTGGGCTCCGCAGAGCATGCATAAGAATAGAATACACCAACTCATAAATCCATATGATTTATAACAGCAACACCCATAGCATAGTAAATACTTAAGGAATCAATGAACAACACCTCAGCGTTACAGCAGTGCCTCCACAACATTCAAAAATTAATGGCTGCAGTTAGAAGCCCTGGGTAGGGCCATAAATCATCCAGCAATTCTCCACCCAGTAAGTCTGCAGTGGGGACCTGAGCTGCACCTGCTGGGGACAGGAAGATTCTGCAGCATCAAGCCAGGGTCCCCCCAGGATGAAGCCTCAGGTCCAGGCCTCAGCACTGAGTTCCAACTCCAAGGAGACACAGCCATCAGCTGATGCAGCGGGTCAGGGCGAACTCCCTCCGTCACACCCAAAGTCCCTTGCCAAACCAGGCGACCAGTTCAGAGTGGGCAGTTTTTCCTGTATCTCCAAGAACACAGCCACCCGTGACCTTGTCGTTGGAGCCAGGCGGGGAGGAAATGTCTTCTTTCAGAAGAATCTCTCAAAAGAAGAAGGAGAAAGGAATCGCTCACTGAGCAAGGAGAAATGCTTGAAATGAGAACATTTCTAAGCCTGCACACAAAATCCTGTAAGGCTGCAGAATGGGACCATCGGGATGAAAGCAATCTCTGGCCCAGAGCCCAGCCCTTAAGTGCTTCACCCAGACAGTCATGGGAGGAAAAGGGACAAAGGAGCCACCCTTGCCCGGGCCTGCCAGCTCTGGCCTGGAGCTGGATGCTTAAACACATGATTGTTTTCTAAAGAGCTCTCAGCCACAGCAGAAGTAATGAGACCCTTTCCCGTTCTCTGCTGGCATCGTCAGCCCAGGCTCCGGCCTTCTAAGTGCTTCGGCCCCAGTCTGACCTGTGGCCGGCAGAGCGTCCTGTGGGTGTGAGGTACACAAAGAGGGGTCACAGGTGCGGCCGTGATGCAGCTGGGCACCTGGTGCCCCAGAGCTGTCTCCCCTGGGCCTTGCTGGAGATGCTTCTCCTGCGTTGCATCGGACCTGACTGTCCCAGACTTGTGTCCTCTTCCAGGCGATCTTTTGAGATAGCAAGTGTGTGGAAGGCGTCTGCTCTCTGCCTCAGCCCTCCTTCCACTGGGAATGAAATCAATTTTTAGTCTCAGGCCTTCGGCAGTGAAGCAGGATTTCCACGGCATACTGTAAATATTTAAAATTTTTTTCTGGGTGCTATGATGCTTTGACATCTTAATCTTGCTGGCTGAGGAGAAAGCGCCCCCCCCAGGGGGCCAGCTGATTCTTAGAGATAGCACAGGACCCTGCTGGACACCTCTGGCTCACCAGTCCACAGCCTGCCTCCTCCTGCAGATCACAAGAGGCCGTGTCCACTGTTTTATCCGCCCATGGCCTGGGCAGAGGCATCCAGGAGCCCTGCCTCTAATTCACAGTTCACCGTGACCATTCCAGCCTGGCAGCCCTAACCTTGCACCGCCCACTTTTACCCATGTGGCTCAGGCCTAATGCTTGTCTGGGCTCCCACCTGCTGTCTCCTGTCCGCCCAGGTGTCCCTCCCATGTGGCCCACGTGGTACACCTGGCTCCCATGAATAAATTAACTTTTTTGCATCTCTCTGTCTCGTCTCATGGAGGCCCCATTCTAACCAAGCACGGAAAAGGGCACAAATCACGTGGTTTTCTTCTTCCATCCTTGCACAGAGGGGCCATGGGGACCAAGGCCAGGGCAGGAGGGCGAGGAGGACAGCAGTGAGGTGCTCCAGGAGGCACCTTACATACCGAGCCCTCAGCACAACCTAGCATTTTCTACCAACACTAGCAAGGCTGCGAGAGCAGTCTGAGGTGCCAGGTCAGCACGCAGGGCTGTGGACCACCCCTGCATCTGCAGAAAGAAACGAACCCTCGCCTACGTCACAGAGGGGACGGGGACACAGATATATAGGAGGCACTGCCTCTTCCAGGCACCTGACAAGATGCTGAGCGCAGGGAGGCATGACACCATTTGCTGGCCACGGCCTAACATTTTACACAGTTCTGTAGCTTGCGGTTGTAACTCCTTGCCGTGCTGCATTGTCACTTTTCCTCTGCTTTTCTTCCAGAAAGGCCAAGGATATAGGGTCTCACCAAGTAGGTTCTTCCAAACCCGGAGAACATGTCTCATCACCTGCATGGTGAGCAAGGTAAACCTCTTTCCTCCTGAACCCTTACCTCCGCCTGTGCTGACGGATCTTTTCATCTGGAGAAACAGTCACGTTGCCTTTCCACATGGCAATTACACCTCCCTCCTCGGCTGACAGTCTCTGTGGCCTGCCTTCCACCTCCCTGTGGAAGGAAGCTGGTGTTGCAGGTGCCGGAGGAACAATCCTACTTGGTGGGGAGTCGCACCCTAGGCCCCCAAATTCATCATGCAAACAAGCAGATGGGAAGATGTGTACATTGCTTACCACAGAGCAGTGAGAATAAATACAGTGAGGCGATACCTCCATATGCCTATTACATTGACTTCTTAAAAACCAACTAACCAGCTAACTGGCTAACTACTAACTAGTAATAACTACCAAGTGCTAGCCAGAATGTAAAGCAACTGCAACTGTTATCCCACTGATGGACACAGAACATTTAACAATCATTTTGGGAAAGAGCTAGGCACTTTCTTACAGTTAAATAAGCACTTATCATGCAATTTAATAATCCCATTCCCAACAGGAGTAAAAAACCTAGATTCATGTAACAACTTTATATAAATGTCAGTGGTGGCTGGATGTCTCAGTTAACTTTCTCTTCTTGCTGAGACAAAATAGCTGGCATCCAGAATTAAAAGGGGAAAGGTTTATTTAGCTCACAGTTAGTAGAGGTTTAGTCCATAATCAGCTGGCTCCAAGGCAGGGTAGCACATGGCATATGGGCAACAGTTCAGGGTGGCAGAAGACAGCAAAAGCAATGAGAGAACAAAACAAGCCTCTTTCTGTCCCTGTACTGCACCCAGTCTACTGGGATTAGGGTAGTGTCAACCCAGTATGGACTAATCCAGCAATCACCCACCCTTGATCCAAGCCCCCTTAATCTCAGCACTGCAGTACAAATCAATCACAAACTCTAGACCCAGCCACCTCCGAAAACATCCTATGACCTCATGAGGCTTTGGGAGACATCCAGACACCACAAACCATAACACTGGGCCAGTCAGTTTTCTGTCACTGTAACAAATACCCGAGACGGTCAACTAGTAAAGAGAAAAGGGCTGTTGAGGCTCACAGTTTCAGAGGTTCAGTGCATGGTCAGGTGGCACCACTGCATTGGGCAAGACACCACATTGTGGCAGATGTCCATCATGGCAGATGTGCATGGTAGAGCAAAACTGTTCGGGTCTGAACCTAGATCCCCAGTCCCCAAACAGGTGCACGGCGAAGGCTCAAAGGAATGAGACCCGCAGCAGAGCTGCAGGAGTGAGACCCTGGGCAGAGCTCCTAACTCTGCTAGCAGGTGGCCGACTGACCCTGGGCAGCCCGTATTTAATCAGAACAAGCAAGGAGTTGAGTGGACAATGCAGGAAACCTGAGCAGGATCTTGGGCCGGGCTCAAGGACCCCTCAGAGCAACAGAGGATGCTAATTAAGGAAAACTATCCCCAAAGTCTCCAGGTGGCCTCAGCTGTGGCCTCTCTTGCCCCCTGAGGTGTCTCCTCACTCTCAGTTCAGTCATGCCCAGGCCACACCACAGCCCTGCACGTGTATTCAGCTTCAACACTCTCCAACACAAAACCACTCACGCATGGTGGGAAAATGAAGAAGAGAAGAAATCTTCCCTTAGGAATGGATAAACTGTTGTGTATCTATACAATCAACTATTACCCAGAAATACAAAGAAATTATTTACTAAACACGGACAGACCTTGAAAACATTAAGTGAAAGAAGCCAGGTTTAAAAGTCTGCATACCACTGGTTTACATTGAATCGATTTTCTCACCATGAAACTTTTAGAGACAGAAAAAAATCCGTGGCCACCAGGAACTAGGGGTGAGAAATGGGCTGCCTGCAGAGAGCTCTGAGGGAATCCTGGAAGCGATGTAGATATTCTGTCTTAATTATGATGGCGGTTATGCTACTGTTCACATAGTTTGCCATCAGTTCCTGTGATGCTGCGTCTCTGGCTCCCCGTCCCTGGCAGAGCTCACCATCTCTCTGTACTGTCCCTAAACTGCTTTCCTACTGGAGACAGTAGGAAATGGAGGTGACACTGAAAGAAATCCAGGCTGTGTGATCAAACCAAGTAGGAAGGGCTGTGCGGGGGCCGCCTGTTACACACTACGTCATATTACCAGCCTCCTCGTGGAAAGCGTGGTCACAGGTTTTGAATGTGGTCTACCTTTTTCATCAATGGTAAACCCAAGGGTGAGAGGCACTCGTGACAGCTCTGCCTACCACGTGGTTCTGCACCCGACCAGCTTCGGAAGGTCCTGAACTCAGGTTATCCTGCATTCTTCACTCCATCTGTCCCTAATAAAAAGTGAACACCATGAGGCCACTGTCCCTGTGAGCAGCGGTCCAATCTTCAACCAAAGCCATCTGACTTTGGCTTGGAGCAGAGCGAGCCAGGCCCAATCAGAACAGATAAGCCGTGGCTGTGGTCCTGCCCTATCGTGGAGGTCGGGTATTCCTGGGAGTCTACTACCCCTGCGGCTGGACGGAGCCTTGGAGCCAAGCAGGAACTCAGGGCCTGGAGGCTCTCCCAGGTGGGTTTCTCTCTGCCTGGCCATGCCTAGCACGGGGTCCTACCAAGGCAGACTACCTTCCTGCAAAACCGGTCAAAGCAGACTGGAGCGTTTCTCTTACCTTTGATTTCTCCTCTCTCGGGCTCCATTATCCCTTTTTGGGGAGCAGGCAGAATCTCACTACGTAACTCAGGCTGGTCTTGAATATGAGAGATGAGCTTCCTGCCTCATCCTCCTGAGTGCTGGGATTGCAGGTGTGCACCACTGCACCTGGTTTCCGTTATTCTGTCTCTCTCTCTCCCTCTCTCTTTGTTTTTTTGTTTTTTGAGACAGGGTCTTGCTCTGACCTTGAACTCACTATGTAGCCTAGGCTGACTTCAAATTCACAGCAATCCTTCTGCCTCACCCTCCCTAATGCTGGGATTACAGGTACCTGCCACCATGCCAGACCTCCATTATTTTTTTTACTGTCTCTTGATTATTCTGGTCAGCAGTTTTCTCTCCCTCTCCCTCTTCCTCTCCCTCTGCTTATAAACTGTACAAATTGATAAATTTTGACTTGCATATATACTCAGAAAACCATCACCCCCAGAATCAAGAGAAAACAGCCCAGCACCCTCCGAAGTCTCCTCGTGCCCCTTGGCTATCTGGCCCCCCTGTCTTTACCTATCTGCTGCCCCGCATTCTTAACACCCTCCAATCCCCCACTACATATTCAATTGTATTTTCTAGAGGTTCGTACAGATGGAATCACGTGGGGTGTAATTTCCGTCCATCTGTTCTTACTCGGAAAAGTATGTTTCACTCCATCTCTGTCGTCGCACATGTCAACAATTCATTCCCTTTTCCTGCTGAGCAGATTCCAGCACAAGCACATTCACAGGTGGGTGGACATTTCAGTGGCTCCAGGCTGGGGGCAGCCTTTCTCTTAAACCAGTCAGGCTGGATCCTTAGAAAACACCAGTGTTCCCTGCAGTGGGAGTGGCAGGGGTCACACAGGGCCCACCCCGCCTCCACACCGCCTGCTTCCCAGTGGCTTCTCAGGTCACGGCTACCCCTTGAGCAGAGCTAGGAAGAGAGGGGACCAGACAAGGATGAGGAAGGCAAGGTTCAATCATGACGCCTCCCATTTGCTCCCTGTCTCACACTGGCTGCTGTTGGGATGCAGTTTTTATAACATGAGCTCTTGGCAATGTTTCAGAAGCCAGTGTAAGATGTTTATGACAGGCATTCACCTTTGATGTGGATTCACACCATTAGAGGACCCTGTAGAACACAGGCTCTGATTGGGGAGCCCCGGGGGAGGCCGGCCCACACCCCCTGCCCTGGTCTTCAGACCACACTCTTGCCAGGGGCCAACCCCAGGTGTTTAATCATTTAATAATTGCTTTCTAACAAGTGTTTAATCACTACCTATGAAACTCCATGAAGAGCAGGCTAAGGTAAGCTTTCCCCTTTCCCTCAGTTCCCCTCAGCTATTCTGGCCTCCCAATTGGGGATCGTAATTCTCAATTACGATCTTGCAGCAACCCCAAGGAATTAATAATGACTCCAAGGCAGGCTACAAGTTTAAAACCTAGACTTTGAGATGTTTCCCAAGATGCCCCACTTGGTTTGCAGTTCCTACTAACACTCTACTCTTCCTCTCTCTGGCCTTCGATTGCTCCTGGGTTTGAGGAACAGCTGCTTTTACTTGGCTCATGCTTTAAGCTGTGTATGCTGCTCCCTTTGAGCCTAACTCTAATAGAATCCTTTTTCTTTAGGGACCAACTGTTTCAGACATATCTAGGGTGGAAATGAGTGGTAATGGCCTCTGTGGAAATCATAGGTCTCTGGACACAAAGTACTGATAAAACGATTCATTCAGTCAGACAGAATTTCCTATGATTTGCAAGGCACTGTGGATGCAGCCTCTCAAGGGGGAACAAGACGCAAGTTGATGCACACACTCATTCATCCTAGGAGATACCAACTGTTCTAGGTGTGGGGGAAGAGAAGGGTCGCTGGTAGCCACAGTGGATAAGAAGGTAGATGGCTGCAGCTGGTTCTTAAGACATCTAAATGACAGGAGCTCCTAGGCCAAAAGTTCAGGTGAAGGGATGACTGGAGCCAAGGACAAGGTGAGCCAAGGACAAGACAAGGACAAGGTGAGAATGCCCACTGTGTCTTTAGGAAGAGAGAGCCACTCAGTGTCCCTTCTGGAGAAGTGGAACAGAAAGATGTGAAGGGAGGCCAGAGGGCTGCTTTTACCCCATTACAGCTGAGTTCTATTTGAGGCAAATGGGGGGCATAGAAGTGATGGACCCAAGATGGCGCTTGAGGTTGCACCATGTTTTGATGGAACAATGCAAGTGAGTCAGGAGATAAAGTCAACTAGGGGGACCCAAGGGAGATTTTCATGGATGAGGTTCCCCAGTTAAAGAACACACATGTGCAAGATATCAGCAAGAGCAGGCGATGTACAGCACAGCAAGAATGCAAGCGCAGCCTGCATCTTTGTTGTATAATTCTTACACAGGCTGTTGTCTCATATTTGCATTCTGACATGCAGGCCTCATTGGCACCTGTGTGGCTGTGTAATGCCAAGTCAAGGTTACATAACTATATCCCACTGTGCATTTGCACGGGACAGCTGGGTCCCGTCCCCAGGTGTCCTTAGATGCTCCTGAGCTTAGAAGCAGTCTGAGAGGTTCCACGCTAGGTTCCTGCTAGGTGTTTGTTCATGGTGGTGCCTCAGCCAGGTCAGGGTTGCAGGTACAGAAAACAGAGTTTGGATGAGGGAGTTGGGAAGGAGGCGCCCAGAATTGGGTGGCTTTGCATCAAGATAATGGGGACAAAGCAGTGCTTGTGCTACAATGTGGAGACTTCCTGAGAGAACACAAGCCCCATCCTTGAGTTCAGTTTTAGTTCAACTGTGGTAGTTCTGTGACAGTGTTCTGTGTGCTGTTTGAAACATCGGTCACACCTCTGAACACCAGTGCCTCACGGGATCGGGGCAGAGGCTGTCCACAGGGAGTCTCGAGTTTGTTCCACAAGCACGAAATGCAAGACTTCCCAAGCCTCCACACTCTGCCAGTCCTGGGGTCCGTCAGCTGAGTTCTCCAGTTTCCTCCTGCACCAGCACACCCCGAGGCTGCACTTGGGGTGGCCCTGGATGGCGTTGCTGGTGTTAAGACTGAAAACCTCTTGGGCCAATCATCTCAATATAGTTTATCTGGACAAAGAAATAAAAACAACTGGCTCATTAAGTTGGTAGCTCACAGAACCAGAAAAGTTCTGAGAACTCAAAGCAACGACATGACTGTTTATAGAAAAACGGAAGTGAAGCGTAGAAAATCACTTAACTGAGTGCAGTTTGGTCAAGCAGCCAGAAAATTGGTTACAGCTTAGTCAACTGGCTACTGGGCCGCTGCAGCCAACCAAGGCTCATTAGTCTGACATTGGTTTGGTTTGTTGGGTCCAGAGCAGGTGCTAAGTCCAAATCCATGGCTTCCCCTAGATTTTATTTAAAGTGGGGCAACCCTTCAGTAGATGACAAGACTGAGCAGGGCAGGGCACCCACTGTGAGACGCATACAAAAACCCTCTGCTTTTCTGCACCAAATAACTAGCTTTCCCCAGCCTGGTATCTTCTGCAGATGCCTCAGCTTCAGTGTGAGAGCAGCAGGACTGTGAGGGTGTGGATGAGGGGACCTGTGCTCCTTCCCCTGGGAGGTATAAAGCAGGGGAAAGATTAGGGAACTCAAGGAAGTTAAACCAGAGCTCCTTCTTCTCCGGCCAACCGCTCGTCCACCATCCACTCACCTATGCATCCTCTTAATTATTCATTGAGCCAGTCAAGATTTGTGGAGAACGCACAGAATACCAACTCCAGAATCAAGAGACAAAAACACCAATAAAGCCACAGAAAAGACTGAAACCAGCCTGGCAGTGACTCAGCGGCCGGGGCACGCCTAAGTTTCAGAGGAAAACCTGTTTTATTCACACTCCTCACTGCTTGGGATTTCTTTCACCTACTAGAATTTCAGGCCTCTCTCTCCCCTCCTATGCAAATAAAGTCATCTTTTAGCTATTCTGTGCGATAAGGTGGGCAGAGGGTACCAATTCACTTAAAGGCTTTACCTGAATTGCCAGATCTAGAGGTGAAAATGAATGCAACATGCATGATAATTCTTACTATCCATCATGGCAAGGAGAAAAGGATTTCATAACATTAAAACCTGAAGCCTAAGCCTGTTTTACCAGGAGCTCACTGCCAGAAGTTCTGCAACCCAGGCTGCTTAGTGCTTAGAGCTCCAGTCTCCAGGCCACTGCTCCTCCCAGTTCCACCTTGGGGGTGCCTTCCCGGGGGCCACTTCCTTGCATGGAATTGTCACAGGACCCAGAATCCTGTAGCCTTCCTCTGCTCCTCTGAGGCTGAGTGGAACCCAGCCTTGGGCCAGGGAAAGCAACAATCAGGACCACTAACTACCGACTGGAACGAAATGAAAGATTTTAACAAATGAGCCGGAAAAACCATCCTGCCTCACTGGCATATTGGCAGGCAAGGAAAATACAACGGGCTTACAACTAAACAATGCTCATCAAAAATATTTGTAATTTTAATATTTCTTATTGAAAGCAAAAACGTCATGGAGGAAGACTTGTAAAATATTGAAAAGAGTCAAGAAGAAATAATAACCATCCAACGCTCTACCACTGAGATAAACACTTAACAATGGATCCATTGCCGGTCTTTTTAAGTTACCTATATTTTTTTATGTGTGTACAACATTGTTATCAGTATTGCAGATACTCTTTTGTAATCAACTTTTTGTTTTATTTAATATGTCATGTCCACTTTCCCATGGGCTAGATGTTCTTTCATAATTAATAGCCATGTTATATCCATAGAAAGAATGATAATAAGATACCGCATGAAGTAATTTTTCATAACTTAATGATATAAAATTGTCCTTGTCTTAAAAATGACAAAAGAAGCATAAAAAAGCACACAGCTATGAAGTGGAGAGTCAGGCTTTGAACCTGGGCAGTGTTGGTGTCACCTCTTAACCACCAGCCCACACTGTGATCCAGCTGAACTAAGTAATCCCTTATTACCACAGATCCTCCTGACTCAGGGGCTCTTTTGGCACCATAAACAACTCCAGGCTGAGCATCCTTGGAAATACACATTGATGTTCATGTTTAGTGATACCCTACTTTTAAGGCTTTTGATGCATATTGCCAAATTTCAGAAACATGAGGTATATCCCAGCATCTGGGAGACTGAGGCAGGAGGAATGCAAGTCCAAGCCCAACCTAGGCTACTAAATGACTTAGGCCCTATCTCAAAATTTTAAAAAAATGAAAAAGGGCTGGTCACATAGCTCAGTAATCAATCTCCAGTACTGGAGGAAAAAAATCAGAAACACATCATATTCTATATATATATTCTATATATATATTCTATATATATATATTCTATATATATATATAGAATATATATATAATTATATATATATATATATATATATATGGAAGTACTGATTTTTAAGAAATTCTTACAATGCTGGTTATTTTTTTTTCTTTGTAATTTATGTGGTGAAAATGATTCCTTATGATTGTTCTTTATTTACTAGTTTTACACAAAACTTTTTTCATTAAATAGATTGGTTATTTACATTTTTCTTTTATAAACCATGAATGACCTCATTTTCATATTTTCTATTAGGAGTTTAACTTTTGTTTGTAAACGTCCTTTGTAAAAGATTATTAATCTTGTGTCTGCTGTCTACATGATGTGATTACAAAAATATGATGAATGCCACTTTAGGCCATCCTACAGAAAAGCAGGATCCTAAGCGTGAGAAGGGGTGGAGCAAGCCTTCCATGGGGTGTGTCAGACAGTATGCAGCGAGCTCCAACTTGCTTGGTGTGCAGTAATCTGGTTGTGTGCTACACTTGAGAGGTGTGTTTTAAAATGTGCCATAAGTCAGCAGTCCCCAACTATTTGGCACCAGGCACTGGTTTCATGGCAGACAATTTTTCCAGACAGGGAGGATGGTTTCAGGATGATTCAAGTGCATTATATTTACCGTGCACTTCATTTCTATTATTGCATTGTAATATATAATGAAATAAATTACACAACTCACCAAAAGGCAGAATCAGTGGGAGCCTTAAGCTTGTTTCCAGCAAGTAGATGATACCATCTGGGGGTGATGGGAGATATTGACACCTGAAATGTGTTGCTTACATCCAGTCTACCCCATAATCTTGCTTTGGCCTGCCACAAGATGCAATAGATCACTTGCCACTCATTGAGTCTGCAAGCAATTGATTTATTATGGTCTCTCTGCCGACAAACCTCTCTCCTAATGTTAATCTGCATTTGCAGCTGCTCCCCAGCACTCATATCACTGCCTCAGCTCCACCTCAGATTATCAGACATTGTCATTTACATAAGGAACAGACAACCTAGATCCCTCACAGCTGAATTCCCAGTAGAATTTATGCTCCTAAGAGAATATCATGCTGCTGCTGACCTGACAGGATGTGGAGCTCAGGCAGTCATTTGACTGATGGGGAGCAGTCGTCAACACAAAAGAAGCTAACTTGTTCCCATCCATGACTGGAGGCTTGGGGATCCCTGCCATAAATCATGGGTTATGAACAACACATTAACCTGAAATTTTGCTTTGAAATGCAAAAAGTGCTTTAAACACATGAAATGTCAAAATCAGTTTAAGGTAATGCTGCTGTGATTCAGAAAAGGTGTGCAGAGTTTACAAGTGTTTTAAATGCTTTTTTAATGGTTGTAAATTAGTTGGAGACAAGTAGAGATGGAGACATCTTTAACATCAAAAACCTAAGAGAATGTCAAAAGAGTAAGGGACATGAGTCAGTTAAACAGGTGACTGACTATTAGAGAAATTTCTGATGCTCTAAATATCTTTTATGGTTCCATTCAAGGCATTTTTTGAATGTGAGTAGGAAATTCCTTCCATGAATTTTGACTGTTAAACCAAAAGCAGCATGGAGCTACCATGCTGCTTCAGATTTCCGGTTTTTTAAAAAGGCCATTACTGGGGATGAAACATGAGTCTCCATATATGATTATGATCTTAAGATCAGCATTCAGTTCGCCATGAAACCATCCACCTCACACACACCTTGAAAACAGCAAAGTCAATCAAGAGCCAACATCCAGGTGATTTTGAATTTTGACCTTGATGGGACTGTGAGAGTTGAGTTTGCACAGCTCGCTCTGAATCGTGTAAGGGTTTATTTAGGAGTTTGAGAACCAATGGAAAACAGATTGAGAAATGGACAAGCAATTTTGCCCTCCATCAGGACAACACTCAGGATTACACATCATTTCTGTTGTAGCAATTTCTGTCAAATAAAAACATTACAAGGTGTCCTCACCCACCTTCTGCACCAGGTTTGACACTGTGAAACTTCTGGCTCTTCCCCAAAGTCAAAATGACCATGAAAGATAAACATTATTAATTTGATTCAGGAGACTGAAGTGGCTGAGACAGCATAACTAAAGATACTCCTGAGAGAGGACTTCAGAACTGCTCCAGAAAATGGCTGAATGGTGGGATAAGCATGTTCAAAGTGAGGGAAGGTTTTGAGGAAGATTAATTTCAACATATCTTTTACTATAACAAATTTTTTTTAATTTTTTTATAATTTTATTTAAAGAGAAACAAAGCAAAACAAAACAGAATAAAGGGTAGCAACAATACAGTATTCCAAGGAAAAAAGGAAAAGAACAACAAAAAAAAAACCTAAAAAAATTATTGCTTGACAAATTACATACTGACTTCTTGGAAATAGTTGTTCAATTTACAAAGTTAAAACATGTAAAGTAGACATTCAAACAGTGAGACTGTCAACAGTTCTGCTCCACAATCTGACAAAAACAGCGATATGGTCATCCATCTTACCCATGCAAATATACATGCAATTATATCAAAA
>PVJX010024612.1:0-27894 GCA_004027295.1 Dolichotis patagonum
AAACTCACTACCTCACACTTGCCAGGAAGGCACTTATGCCACTGAGCTAAATCCCCAGCCCTATTATAGGGGTTTTTTTTTTGTTTTTTTGGTACCGTGGATCAAACTGACAACCTCGCACTTGCCAGTCAGGTGCTTAAGCCACTGATCTAAATCTCCATACATTATGTTCTTAATATGCACAATAATTCTTGCATTTGGGGGGAGTACCAGGAACTGAGCTCAGAACCTTATGCTTGCCAGGCAGACACTGCGCCGATGAGCTAAATCCCCAGCCCATGGTAATTCTTACAAGAGTGTGCATTCTTCTAGCAGTTTTATAGTGTTATAAGGAGCTGTTCCATAATCAAGTCACACTGACTCTAACATTACATCATTAATGTCTATTTTTATTAAACATCAATTGTATGTATGTATGTATTTATTTATTTATTTTTGGTATCAGGGATTGAACTCATGACCTTGCACTTCAGGTGCTTGAGCCACTGAACTAAATCCTCAGCCCTAATGTCTATTTTTAAAAGACAGACATAAGTGTATTTTAAAAAGTGTAACTCCAGGAATCCTGAGTTCTGCCAAAGAAGAAAACTCGTATTTTTTAGGATCGTCAGTAAATGACAGACCAGAGGATCACAAGTTTAAGCCTAGCCTGGTAACTTAGCAATACCCTATTTCAAAATAAAAGGTGAAGCATGGTGACACACACCTGTATCCCCAGCACTCTGGGAAGCTGAGACAGGAAAATTGCAACTTTGAGCCCATCCTGGGTGACTTAGTAGACCCTGTGTTAAAAAATAAAAAAAGTCTGGGCAAAGTGGCATACACCTATAATCCCAGCACTCAGGACACTGAGGCAGGAGGATTGCTGTAGGTTCGAGGCTGGCCCAAGCCACATAGCTTAAGGCCAGCCTGAACTGCCCAGTGAAACCTTGTCACACACACACACGCACACACTAAATAGAAGGGCCTGAATTCAATTCAAATAAAAAGGGCCTGGGAAACATGTCAGGTTTGCTTTTTTTTGTATCGGGAATTGAACTCATGACCTGACACTTGCCAGGCACACATTTTAGGTTTTCAGAAGAGCAGTTCCTTATTACAGCACTGATTAGCCAGTATCAAGAGAACTCTAACTTAGGCAATTTCATTAGAAAGGTGAGTGTAGCTCAGTGATGGAGCCTGTGCTTAGAGTGCTCGAGACCTAGATGCCCTGTCTAGATGCCCTGACCTAGATCCCCAGCAGAGAGAGAGAAGAAAAGAGGAAGGGAGATTGAGACTGAAGTCCTGACAGACTCATTAACCACTTTCATTTCTAAAGAACTGTAAAACTTGTGTGTTTGCAGATCAGGGAGCAGAAAAACACGAAGGGACAGGTCAGCCCTCTGGGATCACTGACCAGGAAAAGGAGCTGTCTGCCAACGCTGCCCAAGCCTTCACAGTAAGAAATGGTCTCGCTTTTAAATCTGCTCACATTAGGACTGCCAAGTATGGATTTGTTCATGTGAATTTTTAAGCTTATAATTTTGGTGCTATACTAATTCAAGAGTTAAGATTATAAAGAAGTAGGTTTCATTTTAAAGCATTTTAGAGTTTAAATATAGTGAAAGAAACAGAATTTAAGTCATTCTCAAGTTTTTATGTTTCATAAATGTTTAAACTCCACACTTGTTTTTTAAGTCTTTTAAATTTAAATTTGTAAATATGTGGGTTAGTCTTTTCATTTCACTACTCTGTTCAATTCTTTGTCTTGACTGTACTATAAAGTGGAACCCCAAAAGTTTGTCAGAATTTTAACCTTTTTAAATTAAGTGATAAGAAAGAAAAATCTTATTTGATTACCAGGATATATACATGTAAGCGAAAAAATTTGATACTTGCATATATGAAGTATATTTACCAGAAATGAAAATTTAGAGTAATAATAATACTTTTCTTAGCTAGTCTCTGCTATTTACACCCTGCTAGCAATGTGTGTACATATACATCAGTGTACCTATTATATCTACATATATTTGTTACAGATATATGTGTCAGTTCAGAGAGTGTTAGGAAATATCCATACTTTTTAATTGATATGAATATTGTTTTGTCTAATGACTTCAATTAATGTATTTAGAGGAACTATCTTTTCTAAGAATTTTTAAGCTAAAGATGAGTGACATTATTTGGAAATGATGTGTTGTTCCTAAAGCTGGTATGTAATTTTGTGTGTGCATGTGTGGCTTTTTGTTTTTTTTTTTAGTCTGGAAATTATGATGCCTGTCTGCAACACCTTGCCTGTCTACAAGATATAAACAAAGATGATTATAAAATAATTTTGAATACAGCAGTAGCTGAGTTTTTTAAAAGTAACCAAACAACAACAGATAATTTGAGACAAACACTTAACCAGCTCAAGAATCAGGTGATACACAAATGAATTTAACTATAAAAAATTGTTATGTTGATTTGTGAAAGACAAGTAGCTAAGGAAAATAAATGTGATCTCGTTTGTTAATGGCACAATTTCTAATGTATCTGAATTTGTTGATACTAATTTTGTTTGTATAAAATTATTATACCAGAAAATGAAAGGTATGTTGTGTATATGTGTGTGTGGTTTTTTCCCATGGGTTTTTCATTAACCTGAACAGAATAGACTCATACAGATTTGAATGAACTTTGGAGTTTTAAGAATTTAAGTGGAAATATATGAAGAACCTTAGCTGCTGAGATACACCTTGTTTATGTATATCTGATAATATCTTTTTTGGGGGTTTCTAGGGCTTGAACTCACGACCTCACGCTTGCCAGGCAGGAGCTTGTGCCACTGAGCTAAATCTTTGGCCCATGTCTGGTAATACCTTGATTGTTGGCAATACTATCAAGTTGTTTAGCATTTTGGGTGAGGAGATGGTTAATTAAATAGAAGATACTCTGACTTATATCTAATTTGGGGCTCCAGTTGATTATCATTTTAGTGTATTCAAAACAGCCACATTTCTCACATCACAGGGCTAGATCTTTTATGTTGGAGAGGGCTAAGACGGATGAAGCCCTTAAGATCAGCTAGCAGACCTGAAATGTCCACTGCGTGACAGGGCTCTAATCAGAACCTGCATGTAACATCTCATTAGACCCATGAAGCAGCTATTGTAATTTGTCTCATTTTATAGTAGGAGATCTTGAAGAACAAGGAGTATGTAAACTGTTCAAAGACACAAAGCTCTTAAATAGTAAGAGTGACATAAACCCAGTTGTTTGGCTTTGGAGGTAGCGTGTGTGTGTGTGTGTGTGTGTGTGTGTGTCTGTGTGTGTGTGTGTGTGTGTGTGTGTGTGTGTGTGTGTGTGTGTGTGTGTCTGGTACCAGAGATTGGACTTACAACCTTGTGCATGTCTGGCAGGTGCTTATACCACTGAGCCAAATCCCTAGCCCAGAGCTAACACTTTTAATTACTGCTTAATGCTGTAGGGATTCCAGAGATACTTCCGAGCCCCAACCTATAGTCAAAAGTACCTTTGTACCGTACCCTAGAACAAGATATAGTGATCCCTTCAGGTTTTGTATAATTGTTTTTGTTTTTGTTTTTGTTTTTTTAATCAGTACCCGGGATCAAACTCACGACCGAGCTTGCAAGGCAGGTGCTTATGCCTCTGAGCTAAATCCCCAGTCCTGTATAAATCTTTATAGGACTAATTTTTAAACCCTGTTAAAATTCCTCAACAAAATGACCATAATCAACATTTATTTAATACTTACTTGATACCAGATTCTTTAAGTACATTTTATGCCCTTAATTCATAAAATTCTAACTTTCAACCCATGACGTATTTACTAACTCAGGGTTGTTTGGGTTTTTGTTTTGTTTCATTTTGTTTGTTTTTGTTTTTTAGTTTTTGACTTTTGAGTTTGTTTATTTCTTTCGGGTTTGCTTTTGGTAATGAAAATTGAGCCAAAGGCCTTCCCAGTGAAGTACACCCCAGCCCTTTGAATTTTTTAAATTGAGACAGGGTCTCAGTAAGGCACTAAGTTGCCCAGGCTGGGCTCAAACTCATGATTTTTCTGCCTCAGTGTCCTAGACTGCTGGGATTATGTGTGCTGCCACCCTTGGCTTGCTATTTCAGTTGTAAACGTAGGGTTTAAATTGTCTAATAATGGACTGGGGATTTAGCTCAGTGGCCTAAGTGTCTACCTTAGGCAAGTGCGAGGTCGTGAGTTCGATCCCCGGTACCAACAACAACAAAAAAAATTGTCTAATAATTTAAATTTAAATCACTGTAAAGGAAGAAGCAGGATTTGACTTACCCAGGCTGACGCCTGAGACTATTGTAACTGATAGTCTTCATAAATTTGTACATCATCATATTTCATCATTTTTCCAGTGTTAATACCCATGACTCAGAACTTTCGGAATCGAAGGAAAGATGTTTGCTGATATGTAGTCCATGTGGCCTTTAACCCCATAGACAGTTTTTTTTAGGACAAATTTATTTGGCTTTTCACCAGAGGCTTCTGCAGACTTCCCGTTAAGCCAAGAAACTGCTTTTTAAAATTCTTTCTCCAGCATTTAGTCTTACTAAAGTTGGCTCAGTGCCTTTGAACTCTTTGAGTTTCTGCAGGGTTTGTTCATGTTTCTCCTGACTCTTTTAAATCATACTTCTGTTCTTATTCATGTCATGGACACACCTTACCAACCTATCCCACTTTTATTAACTCAGTGTGTTTTTGTTGTGACTGGAGCAATTAATTATTTTGGTGGATTATAGAAAACATGGCAAAATGGGCTGGAGATATAGCTCAGTGATAGAGTGCTTACCTAGCATGCCTGAGACCCTTGGGTTTGATCCCTAGCAGGACAGAAAAGAAAATGTTGTAAAGTTATTCACATTTTAAGTTAGTCCATTCTGAATACAGAGCACTTTATCTAGCCCCCAATCTTTTCTGGCTATAAACCATTTTGTAGTTTGTTTGTTTTTTTTTTTTTTCCCCTTCATTATATAACTGCAAGAACATAAGTTGCCTTTTTTTGAAAATGAAATTTTCTGTTTAAAGACACTTGCTTTTTTTTAGTATGGGGTATTGAAATAGGGGTGCCGCACATTTAGATCAGTACTCTGTAGTTGAGCTACATCCCCAGCCTATTTAATTTTTTTTATTTTGAGTTAAGGTCTCAATATATTGCCCATGCTAGCCTCAGATTTACAGTCCTCTTGCCTCAGCCTCCTAGGTAGCTGGGATTAGAATGTTGCATCCCTATACCCACCTAGTTAGTTTTGTTTTTGTCTTTTTGAGGCAGAGTTTCACTGTGCAGTTCAGGCTGTGAGGTGTTGTTTGTTTGTTTGTTTGTTTTAATTGGTACCGGGAATCGAACTCACGACCACATGCTTGCAAGACAGGCACTTATTGCACTGAGCTAAATCCCCAGCCTGGCTGTGAGTTTTAAGGCCAGCCTGAACTATATAAAGAGAATGTCTCTCAAAGAAAAGAAAAGAAAAGAAAAGAAAAGAAAAGAAAAGAAAAGAAAAGAAAAGAAAGAGAAAGAAAGAGAGAAAGAGAAAGAAAAGAAAGAAAGAAATATTGCCCTAGGGCTGGGGATTTAGCTCAGTGGCTTAAGCGCCTGCCTGCCAAGTACAAGGTCGTGAGTTGGATCCCCTTACCGGAAAAGAAAGAACTATTGCCCTGGCCCGGAGATATAGCCCAGTGGTAGAGCAGTTCCTGAGCATGCGTTAGGCTTGGGCTCAATCCCCAGTGACTTAAAAGAAAAATGTTAACTAGTGTTCTTGTTTATTCATATGAGTTCTTTTACTTTTGCCCTTAATTGCCTTATTGTTAGAGCATGTTCTCTCCATTGATTGCTTTTAGGTCCACTCAGCTGTTGAAGAAATGGATGGATTAGATGATGTTGAAAACAGCATGTTGTATTATAATCAAGCAGTCATTCTTTATCATCTGCGGCAGTATACAGAAGCAATAGCAGTTGGTGAAAAACTTTATCAGTTCATAGAACCTTTTGGTATGTTATCTTTTGTGAAGTCCAGATTTCCTTATGTTCTTGTATTGGCAAAATTCTCTGGTACTTTTTTTTTTCTTTTTGAGGCAGAGTTTGCTGTGCAGCTCAGGCTGGCATTGAACTCACTTTGTAGCCCACCCTAGGCTCAAACTCACAGTGATCCTCCTGCCTCAGCACCCTGAGTGCTGGGATTACAGGCGTGCATCACCATACCCAGCACTGGTACTTTTACTTAAATAACCTAAAGCAGAACATTACATGTCAGTGTTTAAAGGAAAAACAAACTATCTCATCTTTCTCAATGGTTAGAAGTTTATGACATTTGATTGATCCAGGTTTTCTTTTAGCACCTCTGTCTACCCAATTTTTTGAAGATAACTGCTAGGAATACTGTTGGAAGGACTTACTGACTTTTCTTTGCTGTTTAAATACTACCTTGGTGCACTGGGTTGTTTCTTACCTCAGTGCCTTTAAAGAAGAGCATTTTGAAATGTTAAAGGGCAGATCAGGATATCATTTTTGTCTGTTGCCTAACTGAAACTGTAAAGAAGATAGCTATAAAAATAAGTTGCTTTTTGTTATCTTACCTAGATTACTATTGCTGGTCTCAAGCAATAGTAGTAAGAAAGGTAAAGGCAAATATGAAACAGAATTAATGAAGCAACAGAGGTGATTAGAGGAGTTGTCAGTGTCCAGCCTCCAGGCAGTCCAGTTTCATTTTGATTGGTATTTTGTCTTCTACGTGGTTCTTTCAAAAATTAATAGGAGTTTCAAATTGGTGATACCTGCTGAATACCTGATTGCTGTGTGCTTACCACAGGACAAGTGGTGGGGTGTGGCGGCACCCTGAGGTGCTTTGAGAAGAGTTTAGGATCCTTGCTGAGAGCTGGTTCCAGGGAGCCATTTTGAGGTTCCTCTGTTCTTTCTCTCAACTTTGAGAGCCTGGTGGTGGGATGGACCAGGCAAGAGAGACGTCAGTAAGGCATTGTATAACTGGTAACCACTTCCTTCTATGTAGTTAGCAGTCAGAATTTTGGCCAGTTTTTCTATAAAGTTACTGTTTATGTTTTTTTAATTCCCCTAACAGCCCACACAAGACCTAGTTCATTTGTATCATGGCTGAATAGGATATAGCAATCAGTATAGTCAGGATTCAAACTGACTTGATTTTTCTTATTGAAAATTGTTATGATTATCTTTCTGACTTTTACTACTTGGGGTCTTTCAAAAGCTTTTATCTTTATAAGAGTAGTTAGGTTCATTGCAAAATTTAGAGAAAGGTACAGAGATTCCCCCAAATGCTACTTCCCCTCACTTCCAGTGTTTCCCATTTTGGTAAATGTACATCAGTATGCTCATTATAATAGATAAACCTGTATTAACATTTCATTATCACACGAAGTCCATACCTTACGTCAGGGTTCACTCTGGGTGGTAGACATCCTGTGAGTTTGGACATACATATCAATTACAGTGCTACACATAGAGTGTTTTCATTGCCCTAAAAGTTCCCTGTTCTATGTATTCATTCTCTTTTTTCTTCATAATCTGTGATTTTTTTTTTTTTTTGTCTTTATAGTTTTGCCTTTTCTAAATAGCAAAGTGGGAATCACATCTTTCCTGATTCTTCCTTCAGCAGTCGTTAGTGTGCACAAGGGCCAGTGCTGGGACCAGACACTGTTCTGGAATCTGGTGGTACTATAGAGAACTAAATAAAGAAAGTCTTTGGGATCTGGGGAGGGGTTTTGGTTTTCTTTATTTTTTGGTACCAGGGATCGAACTCATGACCTCACACTTGCCAGGCAGGCACTTGTGCCACTGAGCTAAGTCCCCAGCCCCAAGAAAGTCTTTACTCTCATTAAGCGTATTTTCTAATGGTAAAGGAAACACAATAAGTACACATTGTGAAGTAGTTTGAATGCTATGAAGTAAAGCTAAATTTGTTTAAAAGGATAGAGATTGACTATATGGTAATCAAACAAGACCTGGGATATGTCACTATTTAAATAGGAATGTCACTGGGTGTGGAGGCACATGCCTATAATTCCAGCATTTGGGAGGTTGAGGCAGGAAAAAAAAAAAAAAAACACCAAAACACAGAGATGTGGTTAGCTGGCCATGATGGCACATGGCTGTAACCTCAGCAGTAGAAGGCTGAGGCAGGAGGCTCACAAGTTTGAGGCCAGCCTGGACAATTTAGTGATACAGGGCTGGGGATGTTGCTAAGTTCTGTCTGGGTTCAACCCCAATTTCTGCACCCAAAAAATAAAAATTAAAAAAGAAACAAAAATTACAGGAAAAGGAAAAGCAGTTTGAATAATGAAGAGAGGTAAATCATGCAGTCCTTTAGGGGGAAATCATTCCGGCTAGAAACTGTGGTGTATGTCAAGGACTTGAGGTGAACAGCAGAGCTAGGTGAGAACAACAGCAGAGAGGAATTGCGGGGAGAACAATAGCAGTGAAGTAGAAGCTTTCAAGGGCAGAGCTGGCGAAACACTATACCCTAGGTAAAGACTAACTGTCTTGGGTATAGTCAGAAGCTCTTGGAGAATTGGTTTTAAATGAGTTCTACTCTTTAAAGGCATAGAATTTTCTGTTCTTAATTATAGCCCTGCCTTTTCGAACTTATTTTTCCTTTTATCTTCTGTTTTGAAAGTAAAAGAGGATCATGTTATGTCACACAAATGTACCTTTCCTTTCTGTTGGGCCCTTTGTCCTTTGAAGGCTTCGTTTATATTTTCTTCTTGGTAGCTGCAGTTTCCTGATACACTCCAGTCCACACCTTGCTTCTTTTGCTTCTTTAATCAAACTGTTTCTTTTTTCCATCTTCTGTGACCTGGAAAGGAGATTTATGTCTTAGAGTCATAGACCTGTTGAGAATTAAAAGGAACCTTAAGAGATTTCTGCCTTCAAGCAAAAACAGTACTGTATTCTCCCACTTTCCTGGTCAGCTAGCTAATGTCTGAGAAGTTAACTGGATATGGGCGTGGTTTGCCTGCCTGTAGTCCCAGCACTCGGGAGGCTGAGGCAAGTGGATCACCACGAGTTCAGGGCCAGCCTAAGTAACATAATGAGTTCAAGGCAAGCCTGAACTGCATTAGTAAAACTGTCATTAAAAAAAAAAATTAAATAGTGTATAAAGATCACACATTTAGTAAATAGCAGATCAAGTACTAGATCCAAGTTTCTGTCCATATAAAGTAATACTCTTCATTATCTGTGCTGGTATTTAATAAATATTTTACCAAAGAAAGTTCAGTCATTGAATCCCTGATAGGAGAGCTCTGAGACACCTCATAGCATGACATTGTTAGCATAGCACATTACTTTTATTTGTAGCTCCAGATGATAAGCTTTCATTTGAATGAAGATTTGGGTTTTGCTCTTCAGAGCTTTGTATGTTTTGGTGGGTAGTCTAAGATGTGTGCTTCACTTTGGATTGTGACTTCCTTTTTTTTTCCCCTGCCAGAAGAAAAATTTGCCCAAGCGGTGTGTTTTTTGCTTGTAGACCTGTACATCTTAACCTACCAAGCTGAGAAAGCTTTGCATCTTCTTGCTGTCCTGGAAAAAATGATTTCACAGGGTAGCAATAACAAAAATGGAAAGAATGAGGTAAGTGTTCTGAGATAATAAAACTAAAATTTAGAGAAATGATTAATATTTGTGGACGTGAAATCTCAGACTTTGTTGTGGTATAATTCACATAAACTACCCTTTATTTTTTTATTTTGCCTTTTTCCAAACCCAGTAAACCACCATTTTAAAGTGTACAGTGATGGCGCATGCCTGTACGCCCACCACTAAGGAGGCTGAAGCAGGAGGATCGGCATGAGTTCGAGGCCAGCCTACACCACATAGCAAGACCCTCAAAAAAAAAAAGTGTTTATGGAGTTCAGGGTTTTTTTTGTTTTAGTATATTCCCAGAATTGTACAATTACCACTAACTCCAGAACATTCATATCACTTAAAAAGAAATCCTGTGTTTATTGGTACTTACTCTCCATTTGTTCTTTCCCACCCTTGGCAGCCACTGATATGTTTGCCTGTCTGCAGATTTGCCCAGTACTGGCCATTTGGCCATTACATCTAAATGGTGTCCTTTAACACTCCTTTTTTTTTTTTTTTTTTTTTGAGGCAGGGTCTCACTGTGCAGTTTAGGCTAGCCTTGAACTCACTACTATGTAGACCATGGACCGGAAATTTGGCTCAGGGGCACAGGCACCTGCCTGGCAAGCACGAGGTCGTGAGTTCAATCCCCAGTAAAAAAAAAAAAAAAAAGCATTCTTGCCAAGATGTGAGACAGAGGATACCAATGTACTGTGTGGCCCAGGCTCGCCTCAAACTCGTGACAGTCCTCCTGAGAGCTCAGCCTCCTAAGAGCTGGCATTGTGAGTGTGCCCCAGCACGCTCAGCAGCACGTGGCCTCCTGTGACTGGCTTCGTCCACGTACTGTGTACTTTTGAGACCCTCCACGCTATGCCACATACTCGGTCCTGTTTGAACGTGCTCTATCCGTTTTATGGATGAATGCTGTTGCATCCATTACATTGAATACATCATGTTGTTTAAAGTTAAATCATCAGTTGTTGGGCATTTGGGTTTTCCTTTTTTTGTGGCTATTAAAATATTTCTCTGAACTTTGATGTACAGACTTTGATGTGGGAATGTTTTCAGCTCTGGAGTGTACATTTAGAGGTGGAATAACTGGGTAATGCAGTAACTGTATTTTACATTAGGAGAAACTACCAGACTGTTTTGCAGAGTGGCTGCATTGTTTTGCATTACCATCACAAAATTACAAAGACTATAATTTTTTCATACTTTAAAAAGCAATTTTACCCATCTTAGTGATTTAAGTTTTGATTTATATTTCCCTAATAACTAAGGATGTACATTGAGCATCTTGTCATGTATGAGATGTTTTTACAGAATGTGTAAGTTGGAATTAAAATAAACCCATAGCTGGTGGGGTAGCATGCACTATAGTCCCAGCTACTTGGGATGCTGAGATAGAATTGCATGAGCCCAGGAGGCTGGCCCCCAGCTCCAAAAAAGGAAGAGAGAGAGGGAAAGGGATGAGGGAGAAAAGAAGAAAGGAAAGAAGGAGTGAAGGAGTGTTGTTCATAATCTGAATACACAGGGTTGTTTTCATTCATTAAAGCTGTTTATACATTTATGAAGATTAAGCTTCACTGTGCATAATGTTCTGCTAAGAGACTTGATACATATAAAGAGCACATCTTGGATCTCATGTTTGATTTCTTTTGTTTGTGCTTCTGGTTGTAAAGAGATGCCCACTTTTATTCCTGCCTTTTTGATTTAGCAAAGAAATACTTGCAGGAAACAGATTGTCAGTACCTTTCTGTATAAATTCATGAAGTTAAAAATAAATAAACATCTAGCTTATTTTCCTTTTTCACCTTTAACAAGTATGTGTATAAAAGGGACCGAACAATTTTAGTTGAATAATCAGCATTATTCTTACGTGTTACGTAGTAATCTATTTCATATTTATAATTCAACACTTGGGACATTTGCTGAAATATAATTCAGTTGAGATGTTTGTATGCTTTCCTGGATACTAAAGTGACAAAAATGGACACATTGCAGTTCTTGCTTTCAGGATCTTGTGTGGAAAGGCATAGGAGGTTAGGGATGTTTTGGAGGAGTTTGGGTGTTTAATTTGGGCCTTGAATACTTCGACAAGTTCAAAAAGAAGAGCTAGAGCAGGATAACAGTGCTGTTGGAGAAAACAGAACAAAAGATTTAAGCATCTGGCGTGCTGGAGACTTTTCTGATAATGAAAGGAGCAGGACCTAAGATATGCAGTGAAAAAGTAGCAGGAGATGCAAACTGCAACGTAAGTATGAGTCATAGCTTGAAAGCCTTGTACTGCTTTTTTAGGGAGTTGGGATTGGATGATGTTTTTAGCAGAGAAAGTTTTTAAGATGGCAATGACATGATCTGTTGTGGGTTTGGGAACAGTGAACCTGGCGTGGTAGTGTAATCCCAACCCTCAGGAGGCTGAAGCAGGAGGGTCACTGAGTTCCAGGGCGTCCAAGTTCCAGGGCATCCTGCACTACATAGCAGACCTATCTGGAAATGAAAAAAGAAAGAAAAGGAAACTGAATAATGCCCATTCTTTTTATAAAAAAATCCATAATTATGCTAACTATGAGCTTCTTATAAGTAGTTTCTTATCACCCACTCCAGGCTACTAAACCTGAATCTCTGCGAGTGGAATCTGGGATTGTACATTTTGATTTTTTGTTTGTTTTGTTCTGTTTTTCATTTTGTTTTTGTACTAAGGATTGAACTCACGACCTTGCACTTACTAGGCAAGTGCTTGAGCCACTGAGCTAAATTCCCAGCTTTGTTTTGTTTTTGAGATAGTCTCATCATTAGTTCAGGCTGGCCTTGAACTCCCTGTGTAGCCCAGACTGGCCTCAAACTTGAGACAATCCTTTGGCCTCAAACTTGAGACAATCCTTTTGCCTCAGCCTCCTAAATGGTGGGATTACAAAAGTGTGCCACAATGCCCAACAAGATTGTGCATTTTGAAAATACTCTATAGGTGTTCATATCTGGTCAAAACTATTTAATTTCAATTAACTTTGTTTCACCATTCTGCAGACTGGTAATAATAGCAACAAAGATGGATCTAATCATAAAGCTGAAAGTGGAGCTCTGATAGAAGCTGCAAAATCAAAGATACATCAGGTAGTGTAACCTTTGAAGGGTGGTTATAGTTCATATGTATTTGCTTATACTGTAGTATAAGTAATGAAGCAGTATGATCAATCATTGAAAGCAGTATTGTCTTTGAGGGTATTGTGCTTTAGAAGTACATTTATTATAATCCCAGCACTCACTCGGGAGACTGAGTCAGAAGGATCGCTATGAGTTTGAGGCCAGTCTGGACTACATAGTGAGATCCTGTCTCAAAAAAAAAAAGTACATTTATCTTTCTAAATATATTTTTATTTAAGATGTTAGTGTGATATAATTTCTAGTTATTCTACAAAAAATTGAGAGAAATGGCCTGGGAATGTATTAGATGTAATAGTGTTTTAAAGTATATTCCAAGCATATAGTCAAAATAAAATACTTAAAATAATTTAAACTTGTGTTTTCAGTGAACTGGTACAACTGTGTTGTAAATATATTGGGTTTAATTTCCTTAGCTAGAAAGTAAAACTCTCCCAGAAGGAAATGAACCACACTTCTTACATATTAACATTCTTCTTTGACAGTACAAAGTAAGAGCTTATATCCAAATGAAGTCCCTGAAAGCATGCAAAAGGGAAATTAAATCAGTCATGAACACAGCTGGAAATGTGAGTTTCTTCTAGACTACTCTTTTGTTTTTCAGTTTATAATGTTCTTATTTAAACTATGGGTACTCGTCACTTATAAATAATTTATTTTGCACTGGGCATGTAAGCAACAGAGCATGGGCTTGGTATGGGCAAGATCCTGGGTTCTGTTTAGCACCAAATAATTTATCTTAGTATATTATCTTTATTATGACCAAATATAAATCTTGATGTTGTAAAGTTCAGAAGTAGTGATCACACTGCATCCATAGTTTAATATGTTTTTCACTTAAATAGTATAACATCTTGAGCTGGGAGTATAGCTCCACGGTAAAGAGTTTGGCCCACCACGAATGCACAAATCCCTGAGTTCGGTACCCAACACTGCAAATTAAAAAGAATATTATTGCCTAGTGTGGGACACATGCCTACAATCCCAGCACTCTAGGAAGCTGAGGCAGGGGTATCACCATGAGTTGAAGACTGACCTGGGCTACATAGTTCAAGGCTAGCAAGCACTACATAGCAAGACCCTGTCTCAAAAAATGAAATATGTAATTGAATAATGAATGGACTGAGGATGTAGCTCAGTGCAAAACCTCTGGATTCAGTACCCTTCTTCCAAAAAAAGAGCATTTTCTTTTTTTTTTGGTACCAGAGATTGAATTCATGATTTTGTACTTGCCAGTCAGGCACTTATGCCGCTGTGCTAAATCTCCAGCCCCAAAAAGAGCATTTTCTGTTTGTAGCCTTTAGAACCTCCATTTTATTTATTGTTATGGTTTTTTTAGAACCTCCATTTTCAGTATTTGCATAGTATTCTGTGAGGGTTTTATCACAGTTCACTTAAACATTTTGCTGATATTAGTGATTTATATTATTTTAGCATTTTTTAGTATTATACTCAAGACATTTATTAAAAATTTAATCAAATTATAGCAAAAACCTGTTCCTTCCAAATGGGTTTTGGTTAGAGTATGTCTTTGGTATTTTCCTGGTACTAGAATATTTGGGTTTTTTTGTTTTTTTAATTTTAAAGGGGGTAAAATTAAACACAACAAAACAGAACAGCATGGGACATAAGAAAGCATAAATTTCAAAGCTGGATAACCAGAGACCTTCACTATCTATCATATTGTCTCTTGTCCAGTCTTTCACAAGATGTGTAGTTCACTGGCTCCCACTTGCTAAGGGGGGTGGGGCACAGGGCGGGGGATGGAACGACATGAGATGTTTGATTCTCAGCCTGTGCACCGAAGGCTCACAGCCACTCACCAGAGAGGGGAGGAGCTCCTTGTTTTCCTGGCACCCCAGGTCACCTCATGGTGCAGGTCCCAAGACACCAGGGTCTGTCTCCTGTGGGCCACTGAAGCCTGCCACACTCACAGCTGCTCACCAGAGAGGGGAGGAGCTCCTTGTTTTCCCGGCACCCAGGTCGCCGCATGGTACTAGAGTATTTGATGTGTTGTTTATTTTCCCTTACTTACTCTCCTCCCTGACCATCTATTGATAAATAATTAAGAGGATAGGGGAAAAACCCAGAATTGTGAAGAATCTTACTTTTTTAGAAAACCTTGATTTGGAGGTAAGAATCAACTGGATATGGTAGCACATGCCTGTAATCCCAGTACTCTGAAAGGCTGAAGGAGGAGGATGGCAAGTTTATGCCCAGCCTGAGCAATTTAACAAAGCCCTATTTCAAAATAAAACAGTTTTAAAGTGGGCTGGGATCAGTCTCAGTACTGCCCCCTCCCACCTTGTCAGCCTCCAAAACCCTTGTTTCCTAGTGACCACAGCCTGGGTCCTGAGGTGGACCAAAGGAAGAACCAAGGTTTAGAAGGAAGGAAAACCAAAACTAAAGTGAATGAATAATGAGGCAAGGATTCCCACCATCCTCCTGAGTCTCTCCCTGCTTTTATATTCTTAAGTACTATTTAGAGGACCCTCCACTGTCCGAATCCTTTTTTCTGTTTTGTTGTTCTTTTCAGAACAAGTCTCAGTACGTTGCCCAGGCTGTACCGCCTCAGCCCCTCAGTAGCTCAGACTACTACACACCCAGCTCCATGAGGGTTCTTAGAAGGGAAGGCGATCCAGAATCTAGAACATGATCTGTTAAGGATGAGACTAGTGCTCATTAAGAAAGACTTGCTATTGGACATGCCAGGCATGGTGGCTCACACCTGTAATCCCAGCACTCGAGAGGCTGAGGCAGGAGGATAACTGTGATTTTGAGGCCAGCCTGGGCAACGAAGTGAGTTCAAAGCCAGTCTGAACTGCATAGTGAAACCCTGTCTCAAAAAGATCAAAAAAACCTCTTCCATTTATAGGATGATACTTTTTATTTCTGTTTGGAAAAGTATTTGATTATTTGGGTCCTAATGAAAGATGCATTTGTATTTTATATTCTTAGAAGCAGGAAAGATCCCTAGTAAGCACAAGGTTCTGAGTTCGATTCCCAATACCAAAAAAAAAAAAAAAAGAAAGGAATAGGAATGATAATTATGTCCCCATTGGAATGAAAGGCCTAGTTTGTGCTTCTAAACTGAGTTCCAGTTAAACAAAGGCAATGGCACCTACCTGCAGTCCCAGGTACCCAGGAGGCCAAGGCAGAAAGATCACTTGAGCCTATGAGTTTGAGGCCACCCTGAGCAACGCAGTGAGACCCCGTCCCTAAAAGTTAAATTGGCTTCTAATTAACAGTGCAAATAAAATAGTCATGTGTGTGTGTGTGTGTGTGTGTGTGTGTGTGTGTGTGTGTATAGAGAGAGAGAGAGAGCATGTGTGTATGTGTGTAGATACTGGGAATTAAACTCAGGATCTTCTGCATGTTAGGCAAGTATTCTACCACTGAGCTACATCTCCAGCCCTAAACTATACTCACACATATTTTTTTCCTTTCTAGATAGACCCTTAATTCTTTCATACAGTTTTTAGTCTTTTACGTTGTAAGAGCAGTAAAAAATTTAGACCATATATAGTTTTTTGTGACCATGACTTAATGGGTTCATTCATGCTCTTCAAACATATACCTGGGCAACAGTATAATTACGATCTTGCATTAGGCTGTAAGTAACTTTTATATTTCCTTTTCAGTCTGCACCCTCTCTGTTTCTTAAAAGCAATTTTGAGTACTTAAGAGGCAATTATCGAAAAGCTGTGAAGCTATTAAATAGTTCAAACATTGCTGAGCATCCAGGATTCATGAAAACAGGTAAAAGAAAATTATCTTCCTGGCTCATCTATGCCTTGTTATCTCCCACCCACTGCCCGCTCTGGACTGTTCTTCGAAGTGATTTTTTTGGTAATTTTAAATGAAAATGTTTTAATGTTCTGCTACAGAAATTCCTGGAATTTTAGTTTATGATTTGTTGTAAAAAATCCTATTACTTTTTCTTTCACTTTTCTTTAATGTCACTTGTTTTTCTTTCTTTTTGGTTTCTAATATCAACTTAGAAATCATATCCAGAGAATAAGATCCTTGGGGTTTTGCTTTGTGGCATGAGACCTTTTTAAGGAAATGAGATAGTAATTTTAGTTTTTCCCTTTTTGCCCATAAAAGCAGTAAATAATATGGTGATTTATTTAAACCATTACTTATATCAAAACCATTTCTATAAACTTAGAAAAATAGTAATTATCTATTCTTGCCTCTGTTTAGAAAGTTAATTGCTTGATACTAAACGTCAAATGAAAAGTTTAAGTGGTAACTGTTATAAAGGTTTGTACTCCTGCTATTTGAGTTTATTTAGTGTTTTGTTTTGTTTTGTTTTGTTTTGTTTTGTTTTTGGTACCAAGAATCGAACTCAAGTTTGCCAGGCAGACACCATGCCACTGAGCTATATCCCCAGCCCACCATTGCTATTTTAGGATAAGAAGGAAAATTGGTCAAGAAATGAGGATTAAACTATTATTAAAAATGCTAGTGTTATATGAAGTTTAAAGTATACATAATTGACTATAGATATATGTTAATTACAGAATAGATGGATAACATGCATGAGTTCTGAGTTCAATTCCCAGCACCAAAAAGAAAAAGAGAAGCAAAAAGTTAACGAGTTGCTTGGTTTGTTTCGGTGTTTTGAATTATCTTCAAACACACATACAGTACACATACTAACGTACTCAAGCATTCCACGTACACTGGAGTCATGGAAATGAAAAGGATAGCTTGTTTTAATTCTCCTAGAGGTGTTTTGTTCTACATGCCTATTTTTAGTTCTGAATTTTTGTTTTTTTGAACCTAGGAATGCTCAGCTACATCTATATGACCAGCCCACCTGTACTTCTCTGTCTCCCCCTCCTCTCTCCTCTCATCTCCTCTGCTCAGCCTCCACGCCGCCTTTCTTTTCTTTTTGTCTCTGTCTTTCTGCCTGTCTGCCTTTCTTTTTCTTTCTGGAACTACAGTTAAATCCAGGGCCTTGACACTGAACTGTCCTTTAAATTTTGAGACAAAGTCTCTTTAAGTTGCCCAGACTAGGTTTAAACTTGTGATTCTCCTACCTCAGCTTCCCAGATTGATGATGTCTCATAGGTGTGTGTAACACCATGCTGAGTTTTGTTTTTGTTTTTGTTTTTTTCTTTCAGTCCTGGTGGTGGAACCCAGGGCCTCACACATGCAAAGTAAGCACTGTACCACTGAACTACATTCCCAACCCTTGTTTTTTAACTTAGCAGTCAGGTCTTGCTAAAGTGCCCAGGCTCACCTAGGACTTGTCTCATCTTCTCCAGCAGCTAGGGTTATAGGCATGTGCCACCACACCTTGCTGATTTTTCATATTTTAATGAGGAATATAGTTTAATATAGAGACCTGGGATTCAATCCTGTACTGCAAACAGAATTAACCTAGATAATATAATCCATCTTGTATAAGGGCCTTCAAGGTTCAAAATATTTATTTATTTAATACTGGGAATTGAACTCAGCATGGAAGATATTGTCCCCAGTCCTTTTTTTTTTCTTTTGAGACAGGGTCACACTGTGCTGCTCAGGCTGGCCTCCAACCTCCACTCCTCCTTCCTCAGCCTTCTGAGTAGCTGAGATTACAGTTATGTACCTCCACATCCAGCAAGAGTATGATTTTTTTGTGGAAAAAATTTATTTGTGTTCTCAGGCGAATGTTTGCGATGCATGTTCTGGAATAACCTTGGTTGCATCCATTTTGCCATGAGCAAGCACAATTTGGGAATTTTCTACTTTAAGAAGGCACTGCAAGAGAATGACAACGTCTGTGCACAGCTCAGCGCAGGGAGCGCTGACCCAGGTGAGCCAGCACTTGGGGACAGTTTGTATTTTACTGCTCAATAAAAGAATAAAGGACAAGCAACCAGTCAGAATGTTTGGGGATCTACATACAATTGACACTGATCCTGCCCAACACATTTGTCTCTGGGGATTTTTAGTGGATATTACTACTCTAAATAATATGATGCAGAGAGTGATATTTTTCTGTTTTGTCTGTCTGTTTGTTTGTTCTTGAGACAGTCTTGCTGTGTAGTTCAAGCTGGCCTTGAACTCACTTTGTAGCTCAGGCACTCATAGCAATCCTCCTGCCTCAGCCTCCCAAGAACTGAGATTACAGGCATGCACCACAGGAGCAATTTTGAATTACAGAAAATTTAAGTTCATTTTCTTTCATGCATTTAAAGTCAGTACTACTGCATGATGATGATAAGCACTGTATTTGATTAGTCAGAATTCAAATTTCTGCTGGGTATGGTGGTGCATGCCTGTAATCCCAGTTTAAAATTAGTTGTCTGATCTTAAAAATAATGAAAACATATTTAACTGATACACATTATACAAGTGGTCTTATTATAGATGATGAATCATTGAATAAGTGATCACATGTCAATAAAGTGGTTAACCAAGCTGAAAATGAAATAGTGCACTCTTCCGGTGGCCGCTGAAAATACGGGGGAAGGTGTAAAATTGACAAGAGAGCAGCTCCTGTCTCTTTTCTCTGCTTCCTCAGAGCAGTGCCACCTGCATAGCTGACAGATGAGCAGGCATCTCTGGGCCTGCCGGCATCGACACTGAGATGACTGGATAATATCTGTGGGCTTCACCACCGATGAAATCTATTGCAATTTCAGATTGTGGCCACTTATTTTAAATGTGGCATTAAACATGGTAGGGTTCAAGTACTTACTAGAATTAAAGTCTTCAGTGTAACTGTTACTTAATGATTTATTCTCATCGAATTTTTATTACCAGGCAAAAAATTTTCAGGAAGACCCATGTGTACTTTACTAACCAACAAGAGATATGAGTTGCTGTATAACTGTGGGATTCAGCTTCTTCACATCAGAAGGCCTCTTGCTGCCTTCGAGTGTCTGATCGAAGCTGTTCAGGTTTATCATGCAAACCCTCGCCTGTGGTTACGGCTGGCTGAATGCTGCATTGCTGCCAATAAGGGGGTGAGTGCTGCTTGGCTACTTTTTTTTTTTTTTAATAATTTCTCTTCACCATTTCTTACATGGAAAGCAGACAATACTTAGGAACATGTAAGGTCTCATTTTTGTTTTAATTCAACCCTCATTGAATTCTGTAATTTGCTGTTTTTTAATATTGAGGGAAATTTTTAATTTCAAAAAGTCCTTTGTTAACAGCATGGTTCTTGGTCAATATGTCAGTTTGGCATTGAAGCCAGTGAGAAGATGCTGTCTGTTGGGACAGCGAGCTGATGGCTGCTGGGACAGGGCTCGTGCATCTGCTGGTGTGAGGACAGTATGTACACCAGGGATGAGAGAAAGGCTGGTAATGGAGCATGGGAAGAACTGCATAAACTCCATTTTCTTCAATGCTTAGGGCTTTTATTTTATTTCAGTAAAAGGTAATAGAGCTCCTGGATTACAAGGCCATCTCTGACATATTTGTCCCTAAGTAGATAGGGAAATAAGCCAATTTACAATTGTTATTGTCTGCAGATGACAGTTGTTAGAAGCCATTTGAATCTAGAGTTGAAACTGTTACATTTTGTGTGCACATGTCCCCAGGAAGCCTCATGCAGCTGTAGGTGGGGCTTTTTCAGAGGTGGCTGGCTTTAGAGTGTGTGGGTGATTCATGGTGTAATGCTAGGATTAAGGCTGCCAGGACTAAGGGTGAGTGATTACTAAATCAGTCCACTGATTGGTTCAGCACTGTCCTAATCCCAGTAGACTGGATCCAATGCAAAGCTTGTCTTGTCCTTTCCTGGCTTGGTTTTTTTTCTGTTGCCATGATCCGGTTCTTCTCTGTGTTGCCCCTCTGCTAAGTCACCTTGCCTCAGAACCAACCAATTATGCACTGAAACCTATACAAACGGTGAGCTAAATAAACCATTCCCCCTTAACTTTGGTTTTTGTTTTGTTTTGTTTTGTTTTTGGTACCGGGGATTGAACTCATGACCTCATGCTTGCCAGGAAGGCACTTGTACATATATCCCCAGCTCCCCCTTTAACTTTGAAATTCGGGTATTTTCTCTCAGCAATGGGAGAAAATTAAATAAGAGGAGTCAGTGGGACTTTGGGGAAGGACAAATTAAATTATCAGATATATAATTCTGATATGCATGTTATCCTATTTCTTGTTTTCCTGCCCTCCCCATGATCTCTGGGTGTGTGAAGATCTCCGGGTGCTGGCATGCTGAGGTTTGCCTGACACACCTGCCATGGGTGATACAGGATGTTGAAGCTCTTCTGCTTAGCAGCAATTTCTGAGAAACAACTTATAAGAACAAAGAGGTTGAAGAAGTATGTGTCCCTGGCAGTGTTCACAATCAATGTTTAAGTAATGTGTGATATGAGCACACCAAGGGAGAAAGACCCTTGGTGAAGTCTTTGATCTATGTAATTGTACTTTGCTTGCTTGCTTGTTTTTTTTGTTTTTGTTTTTGGGGGTTTTTTGTACCCGGGATCGAACTCATAACCTCATGCTTTCCAGGCAGGCGTTTATGCTGCTGAGCTAAATCCCCAGCCCCATACTTTGCTTTCTTTTTTATTTGTTTTGGTTTTTGAGCCAGGGTCTTCTTGTGTAGTTCAAACTGGCCTTGAATGGAGATCCTCTTGCCTCATCCTCAAAACTGCTGGGATTACAGGGATATAATACCATACCCAGCTGTACTTTGCTTTCCCAAAAGGCAGCTTTTTTTTATGAATTTGAGTGCGATAGTATTTAGTGCATATACATTTACTAGTTATCTCTTCCTGTTGAATTGTTTCCTTAACCAATATGTAGTGACCTGCTGTGTCTCCTTTGATCAGTGTTAGCTTGAAGTTCACCTCGTCTGATCATAAGGTAGCTACTACTGCTTGTTTTAGGGCTCCCATTACACAGAATGGCATTTTCCTTCCTTTGGTTTTTTAGTCTATGAGTTTCTTTTTGGATTAAATATGTTTCTTATATGAGGCATACTGTTGGGTTTTGATTTTGTTGATCCACTCTGTCAATCTGAATCTTTTTTTTTTTTTTTTTTTTGGTACCAGGGATCAAACTCACGATCTCGCCCTCACCACACAGGTGCTTATACCACTGAGCTAAATCCCCGGCAGTCTGAATCTTTTGAGTGGGGACCGTTCACATTGAGAGTTATTATTGAAATTTATTGACTTGTTCTTGTCATGTCATTATTTCCTATTGCCACTTCCTTGTTTTCCCTTCTGCTTATCAGCTCAACGTAAACAGTCTTTCCATTAGTCTTTCTGATATCATAGGCTTCATTTTCTCTTTCTAGGCTATCCTTGGAAATTTTTATAGAGTATTGGTTTGATGGTCACGAATTTTTTTTTTTTTTTGAAAGGGGTCTCACTGGGCTGGGGATTTAGCTCAGTGGCTTAAGCGCCTGCCTGGCAAGTGCAAGGTTGTGAGTTCAATCCCCGGTACCAAAAAAAAAAAAAGAAAAGGGTCTCACTGTGTGGTTCAGGCTGGCCTTGGGCTCACTTTGTAGCCCAGGCTGGTCTCAAACTTGCAATGGTCCTCCTGCCTCACCCTCCTGAGTGCTGGGATTACAGGAGTGCGCCACCACACCTGGGTGTAGTCACGAATTTCTTAAGGGCTCTTTGTTGTGGAAAGACTTTATTTCTCCAATTTTGAAAGCTAGTTTTGCAGGATACATTAGTCTGCATTGGAAATTGTTTTCTTTGAGGTCTTCAAACACTTCATTCCAGTCTTCTGGCCTTTAAAATTTATGTTAAGAAATGTATAATTCCCAAAAAAAAGTGTATAATTCTAGTGGATTCACCTTTATAAGTGGTTTGTTGCTTTTCTCTGACAGGCTTTTTTGTTTATTTGTTTGTTTTTTGGTTTTTGGAGACAAGATCTTGCTATGTAGCCCAGCCTGGCCTCAGACTTTCACTAATCCTCCTGCCTCAGCCTCACTGATGTGTTGGATTTGCTCCTCCTGGGATTTGATAACATAATGTATCAGAGAGAAGTTATTTTCTGATCTTGGCTATTTGGGATTTTGAATATACGTTAAATTCTTTCACCTCGAAGGGCATGGTGGCACATGTAATCCCAACACTAAGAAAGTTGAGGCAGGAGGATCACTGTGAGTTCATGGCCAGCCTAAACTACATAGTGAGACCCTGTCTCAAAAAACAAAAACAAAATGAAACAAAAATCCTTCCCCATACTTGGAAAGTTTTCTGCTGTGATTTCTGTGAGTTGATTTTTTTTAGATCTCTATTTGTGCCATGTTCTGATTTTGCACTAATTTCAGATAATGTTAGTTTACAAAAAAATAAAAACAGAGGCAAACCAGATATTGGGATACAGTAAAAACTAGCTAATAGCAGCAACTCTGCCACCACTGGCAGTAGCAAAGAAATCAACAACAATAATAAACTGAAAGACAAACTGGATATTGACATACGAACCAATAAAAGTGCCTGCCTGGCAAACATGAGACCCTGAGTTTGATTCCCTGTGCCGAAAAAAGTTACCATAACAACCCTTAACAACAGAGGGGAAAAAAATATGCAATAATAATATACACACAAGCTGGGCATGGTACACCCCTGTAATCCCAGCACTCAGGAGGCTGAGGCAGGAGGATCATTGCGAGTTTGAGACCAGCCTGGGCTACAAAGTGAGCTCAAGGCCAGCCTGAACTACACAGTGAGACCCTGTCTCAAAAAGACAAAATAATAATAATATATACACAAGGACAAACCAGTTTTTTTAACTATCCTATTTTTTATATACATACATATATACATATGTTGTTACTTTAAGCTTCTCACACTAGTGAGACAATATGATGTTTACCATATGTGAGTCTCTGGCCAAAAGTCAACTTAGAGGCTTCCTTGGTTGAGGTGGCTATAGTGTACATACATAGTTGAATTAATTTGGCCATCCTGCAGCCGTGGGGTCTAATCACCTAGAGAGATAGGTGATAGACCTCTTTCAGGGTCCTAGGTATTGGGTTAAGACCCCTTTTGTGATCCCATGACTCTTGGCCACATGCAATTGGAAAGGTTTAGGGAAAGCTTGTTCCTTTAGCTCAGTCCAGGTTTCAAGTCCCATGGATCTTCTTGGTTGTTGAAGACCTTTTGGGCTATCTCCATTAACTTTGAGAGTGCCTTACCTTTGAATCTTTCTAGCCTTTGAAACTTTTTTCTAATATTTGTGGCCGACTAGGAGACAAACGCAATATTTAAGGTGTGTCTATTCTCAGGTGCCTCCAGATGAATAGATGTATAAACACAATATGCCTCTAGGAGGTACTCCAAGAATGTGGGTGGAGCCTTGTCAGGTCCCTAATTTACCTCTGCTTCGACAAATTAGTCGGCTTCCAAGCAGCTGCTTTTATGTATGTATGTATGTATGTATGTATGTATGTATGTATGTATTTAGGTGGGCAGGGGATTTCGCTCAGTGGCGTAAGCATCTGCCTGGCAAGTGTGAGGTTGTGAGTTCAATCCCTGGTACCAAAAAGGAAAAAAAAAAAAAAAAACCCACAGTGACTGCTGGGTGTGGTGGCACATGCCTGTAATTCCAGCCCTTGGGAGATTGAGGCAGTATTGGGAGCTTAAGACCAGTTGGGCCGGGGATTTAGCTCAGCAGTGTAACCACCTGCCTGGCAAGCAGCTACTTTTAAGGCACCCAAAAGAGTCTGGTGAAACCATAGGAGAGCCTCCTTACCTTGGATAGGGCGAGTGAGGGGCTTAGCATGGAAGCCCAGAAAAGGGGCAGTACAGCCAGCCGGGCTTGTGTCCACCAGGGAAGCAGCGCTGTTGCCTGTGCTCTCAGCCCCGGAGAGCCTGAAGCCGCCATCGGCCCCCGTGTGGCATGGGCTTTGGCTTTGGTTCCAGCTCTGGCACCACTCAGGTCACCACCTTCTCATCCTCTGCACTGTTGCTGCTGGGCCAGGAGTCCCTGGGCAGGAAATAGTTAAGCGCTGCGTTCAGGCTGATTACTCAGCATGCACAGAGGGGGAAGGGGGCACCAAGCTATTCTCTGCAGTGGGAGCCCAGAGATGTCTGGGCCTCAGGTTTCAGGGTGTGGGGGCCCACGGCAGGTACAGGACCTGCAGACAGGGGCAAGTACTCCCTCTCACAGGGAGACTTGGGTCCCTCACTGGGTGGGGCACCTGTGGTGCAGGCAGCAGTGGTAGCTGCAGCGGCAGCACTATTGTTTATTAGAGAGTTGAAGTAGACCTGCTAACACAAAAAGAAGTTAAAAGTCCCTTCTGGAGGCCAAGAGACTCCAAAAGTGGGCCACTATAATTCACAAAAAAGTTTGGAGCTTCCCTGGGTAAACAGGTTCACTCTAGGAAGAGGCTTTCTGACGAAATTCCTGAAAATGGTTAAGAACATATTGCAGGGGTGACAGAGAAGCAGAAGCAGATTTACCCCATCACACAAATAACAGATGAATAACAAACATTAAACCAGTGACAAGATTAACAAAACAAAGAGACTAACAGACTGACACCAAGAGCTAGTTTGACTCTATGGCCAACAAGTCCCTGCCAACGTCTTGGTCTGGGAACAGTCTTGGAGACTTTAATGTTGTGTCCAGCGTCTCCAACGGCACCCAAGCAAAACAAACAAACTTACCATAAGGATCTGGACTGCTTGCTTCCAATTAGCCTCCAAGGTTTTGGTTTCGGTTTCTCTTTGAAACAAAAATTCCTCAGGGGAGAGGAACATCTCTTAGCAGTCCCCTTAAGGAATAATTCACCTCAAAGAGAGGCTTGGATCCTATAAATCCCAAACAGGGATCCATCCAAGAGAGAGCCCCCAAATGAAGTGGGTTCGTAGACAATATAGAAATCCAAGCAGCCAAATTGATAAATTTGAAATTTAGTTAGCTGAGCTCAGCAACCACTCATGTGGACCCATTTCAGAGTCTCACCTAGTGCCCCTGAACTGGAAAATTATAAAGCTTTTAAACAGAGAACCACAAAAAGACATCCTTTTGGAAACAGTTTAGCTAGAATCTTACATTAATTTTTGGTTGACACCTGTATCCTGCTTCTTTTGTTGAGCAGGTTAATTTTTCTCTTGTGGGAACAGTTCATTCTGCTTTCCTTATGGGACTTATACCCTGAGTAATTTTCCATTTTCCTGGGTCAAATACAGGGCCTTAGTTAAATGTAGGGCTCAAGATGGCATCAGTTATGCAAAACTACAACACTGTACAGTTATTGGGAACAAGAGATACAGTAGACCCTCAAGTTACAACTGGCTTCACATACAAACAACTTGGGTTGCAACCAGAATTTTAGGTTTAATTTACAACCAAAGTTTTGAGTTACCACCCAAATGTCAGCCACTTTTGCAGTTGCAAAGACTCACAGTTCTGGAGAAGCATATGTAATGTGTTAGTCTGAGCCCAGATGTGCATGTTTGTGAATGTGATTTCAGTCAGTATTTTATATAATCACTATGATTGCTGCTATCAGAATGGCCCCCCAAAAAGCTAGAAAAGAAGCTAAGGAAGGGAAAAAAAGCAATCACAATCAGAAAAAAGAAGGAAATTTTAGAGAAATACGAGAGTGGCATTCATGTGACTGATCTCACTGACATGAACAGCATGTTGAAGTCACCATCTCAACAATCTTACAGAGAAAAGATTTGTATAAGGAAGCCAGTGTTGCTAAAGGTGTTATGCAAATTAGCAAGTTATAATCAACAGTGCTAGATAAGGTAGAAAGGCTACTATTATTGTGGATAAACGAAAGGCAGATGGCAAGTTATAACCTATCTGAGTCTATAATTTGTGAAAAGCCAGGAGCATAAATGCAGATCTCATAATGGATAATCCATTAAGTGATTATGGTGAAACATTTTGTGCTAGTAAGGGGCAGTTTCACAATTTTAGAGTGAAACATTTTGTGCTAGTAAGGGGCGGTTTCACAATTTTAGAGTGAGAATTGGGGTTCATAGCATCACTAGGCATGGTAAAAACAGCCAGTGCTGTAACAGGGCTGCTGAAAATTATATACACCACTTCTTTTTTTATCGGTACTAGGGATCGAACTCACGACTGCCTGCTTGCAAGGCAGGCGCTTAATGCCGCTGCACTAAATCCCCAGCCCCAAAGTTTTTTTTTGTTTTTTTTTTTGGTACCGGGGATCGAACTCATGACCTTGCACTTGCCAGGCAGTCACTTAAGCCACTGAGCTAAATCTCCAGCCCTTACCACTTCTAAATGATGACACAGGAATGGCTTTTGTTCTTACCAAGTTTTCAGCTGTGATGAAACTGGCCTTTTCTGGATAAAATGCATACAGTACCCAGAAGAGAAGAAAATGCTGGGCCAAAGCCTCTGAATGATAGATAAGCTAGCATTACTACTGTGTTCCAGTGTGAGTGGTGACACCTCCAGATAAAGCTTCCCTTGGTTTCTCACCCTGAGACCCTAGGTATTCAGAAAACAAAGGCCTAGGGAATAGGGTAGGGGCCATGTGGAGATCCAGCACAAAAGCCTGTATAACAAGAGCGCTTGTTCTTGAGTAGATCAGGGAAACTTTCTGGCCTGCTGTTAAGAGATATCTGAATGACAGAAGTTCGCCACTCAAGGCTCTTCATCACGGATAGTGTTTCTGCTCACCCTCAGAATTGGCTGAAGAAGTCCTCCTCAGTTAGGTTCCTCCCTCTGCTGCAGCCTAAGGACCAGGAGGTTATAGTAACTTTAAAAAGCTGCGTAACAAGGAATTGTTGCTGAAGTGCTTCCCGATGGTCTCAGATACAGGTTTAACCCTTAAAGGGTTCTGAAAGAGGCATTTTTTTTTTTACCAGTTTTTAAAAAAATTTTATTTAAAGAGAAAAAACAAAAAAGAAAACAACCAAACAAAACAGAAAAAGGGTACCAACAATACAGAATTCCAAAGACAAAAAAATAAAAGAACCACAAGAACAACAACAAAACAAAAACAAAAACACTAAGAAATCGCCACTTGATAAGTTACATACTGTCATCCTTGGAAATAGTTGTTCATGTTACAACATTAAAGCACACAAAGTAGACATTCAGTGAGACTGTTAACAGTTCTGTTCAACAATCTAACAAAAACAGTAATGTGGTCATCCATCTTACACACTTAAACATACATGCAGTTATATCCTTTAGAGCACTTTCTTTTCCATATATATATATA
>PVJX010024613.1:0-27694 GCA_004027295.1 Dolichotis patagonum
ATAGTAACCAAAGCTAACACAGTAATAATTAGATTTTAGGACAAAAAGTATTATCCGTGATAAAAAGGGACTTTCATAATGAAATCAGGAATATTCACCAGGAAGGTACAAGATTTAATTTGTGCTTAATAACATAGCTTCAAAAAAGATAAAAATCAAAAGATCTCAAAGGAGAAACAAACACAATTACTGAGAGATTTTAATATCCCTCTTTCACTTATTGATATAGCAGGGGAAAAAAATCAGTACAGTAAAAACTAACCAATTTTAGTCTCTGGAGAAAACCTATATGGAAGATAGACTTTGAATAAGAGCTTTAGGTCTTATAGATTAGACCTAAAGTGGACAACAAGACCAAACCCAAGTCTCACGTGTTCACAGGTGGGACTTGCAAAAGATGATTGGATCATGAGGGCTCCAACTCTATCAGTGGATGAATTCACTGATGAGATCATAAATGGATGGCACTACTGGGAGATACTGGATTTTTATTATTTATTTATTTATTTTTGTCTTTTTTGAGATAGGGTCTCACTACGTAGTTCGGGCTGGCCTTGAGCTCACTTTGTAGCCCAGGCTGGTCTTGAACTCACAACAATCCCCTTGCCTCAGCTGCCCAAGTACTGGGATTACCGGCTTGCTTGGAAATTTATTATTATTTTTCCAAATCTATTTTATTTCAAAGAAAAAAATTTCAAAACACAATAATTAGGGGTTTCACCTCTCTCTTAATTCCTGGGTGTCACATTCCTCAGCCAAGCTCTTTCGCCATGATGTTGCTGCCTTACTACAGGCCTAGAAACAATGGAACCAAGTAAGCATGGACTGAAACTAAGCCTAGATAAAGTATTTTCTTTCTTAAATTGTCAGATATTTTGCCACAGGAATGAAAAGCTGTGTCAGTCACTTCTCTCCTTGCTGAGACACACCACCTACCAGATACCACAACTTACAAGGTTTACCTTGGGTCACAGTTACAGTCCCTAGTCTGCTGATTCCAAAGCAGAAAAGGCATGGTAGAAGGGCCTGACACAGAAAAGCTGCTCCCATGATGGTAGCTGGAAAGCAGAGAGGAGCTTTACCATCTGGACTACTGTAGCATAGTCCAGGGAGGAAGATACAGTGTTTCAGACCCCACCCCAGTTCCTCACCTCTTCTGACCAGGCCCTACTCCCTAACAGCCTATTTAGCTATAGTGCCCCCCATGAGCCAGTTGCTATCCAAAGCCCAACCTCTGAAAGCATTAGAGTTCTGGGGGGTGATAATCAGTCTAAACCATAACACTAACACACACCCTATGTATAGAAAAGTGGATAAATTCATCTAGGAGTTACATGTAGAAAAGAATCAGTAATAGAAAAGGAAGAGGCATCATCTTTTAAAATACAGGTAAATGAAGCAGTTAAGGACAGCAAGGAGAAATATCAGAAGTACCTGAAACTTGGGTAAGCAAGGACCCTGTTAGGGTCTCTGTGCTTCAGGGAACCTTGTGCTCTGACGTGTCTTCCTCAAAATGTGTTAAAGCTTCTTTCAGTCTCTGGTATTAAGCAAGGCCAGTCCTAGTCCCATGGGAAGGAACTCAGATGCTGGGCCACAAGTGCTTCTCTTGAAGTTTTCTAAATCTTACTTTTGGGCCTAAGACAGTATATTTTTTCCCATTTGAGGTGTTGTTCAAACTTCTATATCATCCTTAGCATGTAACAAATGCCCTTACAAGTGCTGAAGCTTGTGTCCATTGGCTGAAGAACTATTTTTTTTTTAATGATATAGTATCAGACATGACTATCAGAATACTGACCCATTTTGAATAAATTTCCTGCTATCAGACTATCAAAGGCCACTACAGACACTTGGGATTAAATTGCATATGGAAGCCTAAGCATGGGGTCTCAGATGTGAGAGTACAGTGGCAGTTTTGTTATCCTATTTGCCTCCTGCCACTGAAACCAAAGAGGTTACCCTACGGGCCTATGCAAGTTCTACATCTTGTTAGATCATTCCTGTCTCCTTTGTGGCCTTTCAAGACTGTTGTTTCACAATGCCAACAGCTCCTTCCAATCATGTACTCTCATTTCCAATTAATGACATTTGTGTTCTACAAGTTTAGGCTTAAGCCATGTTAATGGAATAAAGGGTATTCCTTACACAAATGAAACCTCTCTTGGCTCCACCCATGGGCCTCCACCGTATCCTCCCCAGGTATGGCCAGCACTGAAATAGATCAGCCTAGGAATGCAGTAATTAAAGCATAACAGATTTCAAGAGAAGACATGATTGAAATATATGTTAAATGTTTATGCTACAACAGTCCAGATGGTAAATATAAAACCAGAAAAATGAGTAATAGTTCATACTCTGGGTAGGATTTCATCTTTTGTAAATCAGTAAAATACAGTTAATAAACTTTGAGATATTCAAAACAGCAGTCCTAGTGGCACAACTGATACAGCATCATAAATATTGCAGCATTAAATAAACGGCATTATGGAACTACATAAGTTAACACTATATAGGTCAATACGAATAGATTGTGATTACTAATGGCAGTAGTCTTTTTTTGCAGGGGGAGATAGGAAGTTTGCCAGAAACAGTACTTTTGACTTAAAAGAGCACAAACTATATTCAATTCCTTGAGATGGTTCCCGTTTATTCATGCACCTCATTTCTATCCATTATACTAAATCTCCACTGATAAACTACTTCACATGGCCTCATGAATTATGTAGTGTATTTCTAACTAAACTTTCTTACAGAAGGGCTCTGCAAAATACTTGGCCTACAGCTAGACTTATCAAAGAGAAAAAACTGGAGAAAGCAGAAACCATGAGAGGTCATATCTTTGAAAAAGGGATTTCGAAGAGATCTAATTAAAAATAAGGACTAACAAATGCATTGGATTTAAGGGTAGAAAACTGCTGACACTATGATCACTTGAGATGGGGAAGGGGGATGACGAGTTGCAGCACGATGAAATAGTGAATGGTGTGAAAACTCTTATTTTTAAAAAGAGCCTGGCTACAAAGAAGTAGGGTGGTAACAAGGAGTATTAGTATGGACTATCCAAAATAGTAATAGTTTCAACTAACTACAAATCATCAGAAAATTATTGGGTCCATAATGAGAGAGAAGGAAAATGAAATTCATTTGCCACCACAGGTAGGTGACTGTAATACTTTTTACTTTTGTAAAGAAAATCTTTACAGTGGATATCTGGCAGACAACATCTTAAACAATTTAACTTAGCAACACCAGTAGTGATATTGTGTCTCCTAAATGATACAAGATGAATTATACAATACAAGGAATGAAACAGTCCTATCAAAACCCTGAATCGAATAAAACTTTTAGATCTGACTTACAGGAAATACTGGCAGACAAAGGGCAAGGGTACTAATAGTATGAAGTAAACATACCATTCTAGAATATAGGAATTTTACAAAAAAGAGACAACACCTCCCCTCAGCATCATGGATAAACCTTGATGAAATCAGTTAAATAACAATTATAATTTAGGTGCAGGGGGAAAAACTTGAATATGGGATATTAAAACATACTGAAGAATTACTGTAATTTTTCATTAGTGTGATGATGCCACTGTGCTAACGTGGAAAGCAGTCTGTCTTTTAAGAAGATTCCTGCAGTTATTTCGGGCTGAAATATTCTATTTGCAGCTTCAACAAAACCAAAAATATGTCTAGATAGAAAGAGAATAGGCACACATGTAAAAGGCAAAATGTTAAAAATGATTGAATCTAGGTGGTTTGCTTAAATACTGTATCATTGTACTATTTTTTAAACTTTTCAGTTTGCAAATTATCAAAATAAAGTTAGGGATGGGGAAAGGTCCAGCAGAACAAAGTAAAAAAATGAAGGAAGATTTGATGCAGGATCCAAAGATGAGCATAATAACTGCCCGGACAGATTAGCACAGGACAATGTGCATCATTTTCTGAGAACAGAAGGATGTGAGGAGTACAGATATAGACAAGTGAGTAGGTGTGGGTGTGGGAAGTTGAGGGAATATCAAGAAATCTCAATATCTTCCACAGAGTGAAGCAAGGAAGGCAGTAATAGGTTGATGGCAAGAACAGAGTGAAGATTTGGAATAGGTGCTATGAGGAGTGGAAAAGAAAGCTGACTTGAGGCTATTTAGGAGCCACAGGGTACAACTGTTGCTCCTTCCTGAGGGCTTAGAAACTGCTCACTTTGGCTCTCACTAGCACTCCCAGCTTAGCTGCTCTCTTAGACCATATCAGATTCCAACAGACTGCTTTAGCTCTACCATAGCTAAAGTTTGAATACAGGGTGCTTGACTTTCATTTTCGAGTTTCTAAAAAGGGCTTGACATGTTGTATGATTCAACAACTACCTAAATGTGTGTAGCATTCATTGTAAACCTGTAACATTGCATTTTCTGTGCTGTATTTAAATTGTTTGTTTACATGTCTATATTACTTAGTAGACGAAAACCTTCTGAGATAGTGATTTTTCAGCCTTGTATCATAAACTCAGCATAGTAGTTAGTTGGTGTATTAGATATAGGGCATTTTCCTATTTGAGCTGAACAATTAAAACTTTGTATTGGTTTGTAAAGACTTTATTTCTGGATGCACTTATAATTTTAACCAATATTTTTGAAAAGAAAAATTAACAATATTACTAAAGTACAATTAACAGTGAAATATAATACAATGTAATACAATGCAATATAAAGTGCCCAAGTATCTTAATCACAATATGCTGGGTAAAATATTGGGGGAAACAACTGTCTTACATGTAAAAAACTCAACAGCACCAAGTGGAGTCCTCTTCTGTTTACTCTTCAAGTGTGCAAAATGTGAAGACTATCTTCTGTGCCATTGGAGGCAAAAGTTTTGAGATTTATCTTTATTTAAAAGTTTAGGAATTTGGCTCAGGTAATTTTTTTTTATGAAAACAACTCAGGTGACCAAGTACTTTTTGTCTGAGATACTGAAGGTAGACGGTTCTCTGAAAAACAATCAAGTTCAAAAACTGACTCTTTAGAAATATGGCCTGAACTTTTACAGTTATACTTAGGAGTTTTCTGTTTTGCACCTCTGGCTGTAAACATACTCAACTTCTGCTTAATGAAACATGTATCAGTTCTTTGTTTGATACGTTTCAATTTCTTTCTTGGTATCTCTTTCTCGTTAGGGGAATTACAGGCAAGGCGTTTCCTTAAACCAATGACTTGGAACCCAAGCGTATCTGAACGAAACACTTTTGTTGTGGTAGGGGGGACCCATTCATAAATAGCAGTTTCAAAGCACTCAGCCATAGTACAGTGGTTGAAAGTCTCTGGTTGTGTAATGGTAGGTATTATAGGGCTTCTGGATTTCTGGCTACGCATTTTTATGTTTTGTGGACAACTTGGAAGGACTTGCTGTTTGTCATTTTCAGGAGAAATTTGTGTTTTATTATAATTAGCATTAAGATTTGCATAAAATGCAGGTGAGTTTTTTAAAATTCCATATATCCCATGAGTTCTTGTGCGGTGGAATCCTGTAACTGGAGTTGACTGTGAACATGGAACAAAGTCTTGGCTATCTTCATGATCATATTCCAAATCTGACTGAAAATGACGCAGAGGAGAACATGTTCTTGGATATCCAAAGGCAGATATGTTTTGCAAGGATAATTTTTGTGAAGACTGGGTAGAGTTTTCAGAATGTGATTTTAGTGAAAATCCAGACTCTTCAAGATGATTTTCTGCCAAAGATGCTTCCCACTGTAACAAAATGTCGTTTGATTTTTTGGTAATTTCTGTTGTAATGTCTGTATCTCTAGCAATATCATCAAAAAGATCAGCAGAAGCATTGTAGTTACTTTCATGACTAGGAGAGCTTTGTATTAAATTATTATTGATATGCTCATATGACGTTTTTTTCAATATATTTGTACTAATACCTGGACTACTGCAAAGAGTTTCTAAGGGATATGTAAGTTTTCTACAAATTGTAAAACTGTCACATTGGTTTTTTGGCCACATACGGTGTTTGTTTTCTAATTTGCAAAGATCAGAAATATCATTGTATGTCTTAGAATACAAAGTTATAAACCTTTCATTTACTTCTGTAGGTGATTTGTCTCCACGTGCACTAAAATATTTGATACCAAGATAAGAATGGTCATTCTCTGAAGTACTAGGCATAGGTGAAATTTTATCTCTATGTGGTAGAATCTTGATGGTCTTCTTAGGAGTAATGGTTGCTTCTAAATCTTTTGAAGGTAGAAACAGAGCTGACAGACAAGGGTTTGGTAGAGAATATTGTGAAACACTTCTTTCATTACTGCTTGCAGACACAGCCTCTGCTGTTCCATTACTGCTTATGGAGACAGCATCTACTGTGCTAACAGGTTGTGACTCCTTTTGAATACCAGAACCTTGATTTGCTTCACAGTTGGAAAAGAAGTTATCTTTGGTAGAGTTTGCTTTGTCTGTTGCATGTGACGATGTTGCAGGTTGTGTATGTGGTGTTCCAGTAGTCCTCCAGGGAGACAGAGATAGCCTGGTGTAGTCTGCACAGAATTTATCTATGTCATTATCTATATCATGTTTCCTACTCCTGCCATGTCTTGGGGTTTTAGCAATCTCACTTTCAACAAGTGCGAGAAACTTGTCCAGGCTTTCAGATAATGGGAGATCATCCCAAACAACAGGGTCAAAATCCTGGGACCTGTTGGTTACCTCCTCAGGTCTGAGTGATGCAAGTGAACAAGTAGATGTCTCTTGATGGCTAGTGCTATCTACATCATGATGCTGGTAACATGGTAGCTTATCTGGGGAATACCTATTCTTGATTTCTACTGCATTGTGGAAGGATTCTATACTACTTGATTCAAGTGGTTCTTGCATTTTCAAAGGAAATGAATTAGAGTTAGTAATTCTAGTTTTGTGATGACTGCAGTGAACTACATTCAGCTGATTACCTTTTAAGTCAAGTTCTTCATCCAACTTCTCTGGTGTACTTTTTCTGTCCTTACATGAAAGAAGGCTCCACGAAACCTGAATGGAATCGTGGCAATCACTGGAATCAGTGATCTCTGCAAAGGACAAACATTTTCTATTTTGGAGAAGAGGACCATTGGCCACGCTTTGTTCTGAAGCTGAAAAATCATCATTATCTGTTAGTTGTGAAATAGCAGAGGTGAGTTCAAGTGATAGGTTCCCGAATCTTGAAACATTATCTCTTGTATGAGACTCCAAAACACAGCAAGTGCTACCAGAATCACGTATGCTGCTGAGATCACTATTTGAGCAATCTAAAGAAAGTAACTGGCTATTGGGTTCTTGGGAGCCACAGTGTAGTTTCCCTAAATTAGAAGTCTGCAAAAGCTGATGGAAATAGTCAATGACAGTGAAGCCTGCAACACGTGGGTCTAGAAGAATGATCTGGCAAGCTACTAGTGCTCTGATTTCTCTTCCAAGGTTATGACATCTTTGTAAGAAGTTATTGGAATCTGAACCATGTCCATATTGTTTTTCAAAATTCTGTGAAAATAAATTAATTTAAATGAGACTAACATGGTCTCTTTTTGACTCAAATAAAACAACAATGATTTTAAAGCTTAAAGCACATAAAAGTAACTTCTATCCTTTCTAATTTCAACTCCTTTGGTATTATGGGCAGAAGAGAATATATGGGAGAATATAAATCTTGGAGTAAGGAACATTTGTCTTGAAATGTTGCTGTTAGCATTTACTATATATTAGGGCTTTGGGCAAGTTATTTAACTTTGTTGAGCTTTAGTTTTCTCATTTATAATATAAAAAGGCTAGATTATTGTTTAGCAATAAAAAAGTTGGGTGTTGCAAAAGTATTTTTCAGAAAAAGGAAGGAAGAAAAAAACAAATAAAAGAAAGCCAAAACTCTTAGTTTCCCCTTCTCTTTAGGGTTTTTTCACTATTCCCTTGTGGAGTGATCTGTTCTTTTTAAAACCCTAATTCTAGCATAGAGAAAGTTTTCATTTGTCTCCTTTAGTGTAAATCAGACAGTAAACTATTATTCCTTCAGAGTCAGGACCTGTTTTTAACTTTTTCTACAGTCATTTTTGTAATTATCCAAGACCTTTCCTATTAACTTTTTCTTAATTTTCTGATCAATACTCAGATGTTTTGCCTTTAATGCTTATTTCCTCCTCCTTTTATATATGTGTGTGTGTGTGTGTGTGTGTGTGTGTGTGTGTGTGTGTGTGTGTTTTGAGACAAGGTCTTGCTATGCAATTCAGGTTGGCCTTGAGCTCACTTTGTAGCCCAGACTGCCAGTCTCGAATTTGCAACAATCTCTTTGCTGCAGCCTCACAAGTGCTAGGATTACAGGCTTGTGTCACCCACTCCTCTTTTGATAGATGACAGAATTAAAAACTAGAGAATCAATGAAAAATTTAACACGTAATTGGAGTGAAAGTGGGAAAGTGAAATAAAAGCACAGGATAATAGATGGTTAAATTCATAATAAACTTACATAAATTCCTAAATTTATAATAAATTTACATTTTAAAAATTAGTATTTTAAAATTTATAACAAATGTGTATTTTTAAAGTTCTGAAAGCATTTCAGCTTAACTTTTCTGACTTTTGAAAAAGGAAATTGGAGTGATGTTTAAACATATCACATATAATCTATTTTTATAATTTAAAGAGCTTCTACAGGCTTCAAATTTAACTCTTCTAAATTATTTAGAAAACCCAAATCATTTAATTACATTGGAAATTATTAAAGCTTGGCATAGTGGCTCACAAACTATACTCACAGAACTCTGAAAAGATAAGGCAGGAGGGTCCAAGTTAACCTGAGCAACTTAGCAAGACCTTGCCTCAAAATAAAAAATTAAAAAAGAGCCAGGGATGTAGCTCAGTGTGAAGCTTGGATTTAAGCCCCAGTGCCACCTACTTACCCACCCACACACAAAGGTGAAGAGAACATTAAAAAGAAAGGTAACCTCAATTACCGTCACTCCAAAAATAAAGCTTTGTCCCACAAAGCAATTTTCGACTGCTTTGGTTAACAAATCCTGTATTGTATCACTATCCAGTGTTTCTGGAATTTTATTAGGATCCTGAATGTACCTTAGAAAGAAAATAAAAAAATGTGAAGAGATAAACTTTGAAAATTCAATTTGTAAGAGTCTGAAGACACAATTTGTTTTAAAATACAATATGAACCTTTTGAATTACATATAAAGAAAGTGTCTTCATTAGCAAGGCCTGCCTCTCCCTCTTTCTTTTCTTTTCTTTTCTTTTCTTTTCTTTTTTCTTCTTTCTTTCTTTTTCTTCTTTTTGAGACAAGGCTTCACTATGCAGTTCAGGCTAGCCTTAAACTCACTTTGTAGCCCAGGCTGGCCTGGAACTCACAGTGACTCTCCTGCCTCAGTCTCCTAGAGAGCTAGGGGTGCTGGAATTATAGACATATGCCACCACGCCTGGCCTGAGCAAGGCATTTCATTCCCTCTAGTTTACCATATCAAAGAAAGACAAATACATAAACAAAAGCAAAAATGTCACCAATCAAGTGTTGTTAATAAAATAGATGCTTGCCTAACCATCAGGCCTGGCAATTACACTAGTGAAAAATAAAAGCTGGGATAGGGGACTTTTGCTCAGTGGTCCCTCTAGTATCCCTTCAAATCAGTTTGTCTTCAACCACAAGAACAGAAATTTCTTCTGCCAAGTGATTAGGGGAGACAGGCAGAAGGGTGAGGAGAAAAAGCTTTACTTGCTAATACAGATCCTTGCATTCTGAGGACTATGCCTCACTAAGTCAAACTATGATCATGAAGTTGCAATGCAAGTCACAAGTCAAAGAATGATAAAATTTCAACTTCTAATATGCAAATATAGTGTTCCCTTAAATAGCTTCTGCTTCTCTTAAACCTCAATTTGGATAGTCCTTCTTCTGAATTTACTTTCTTATCTGAATTTCTTTAACTTGGATTACAGGTTTTTAATTTAATAGTTTAATGATAGCTCAGCTACACTGAATAAAGGAAGCCTGGTGTTATACCAACATTATTTTTATTGATGAGATCAACATTTTTTCTCATTTGATTATCTTTTAAAGGAACTGATGAAGCAAGATTGAAAATTTATCTTTTTACTTAATGCCTATTACCTTAAAAACACTTATCTTCAAGTTCTATTAGCATACTGAGCATCCAGGAAAAAAAATACTTTAAACATTATTACCTGTGCAAATCAGTGGCAGTAAGACCAAAAAACGCATCTAAGCAGCTTCCGAACACAGTGATGACAAATAATTTGTTTGATTCTGCAACTTTTAAGGAAAGTTTATATCTATAAATTGTATTTTCCACTTCACCAATAGAGCCACATTTTGGACAACTAGACCTAAAAAAATGGAGGAAAATAGTATAGAGCTGTTCATTAAAAATGCTTTTCATGTGATGAAAAACAGTAAAAATTTTAAACAATACTTTTATATAAACACTCCTAGTAACATATTTCTCATAAACTATTTATGATCAACTTCTTTTGAATTTCTGTTACGACTGGCTTTGCTGATTTAAACTAAATAGCACCAAACTCACAGAAATACAACTGCTACAAAAGTGATGAAAAAACTGTGTACATGAGAAAAAGAATGAGAACATTAAAATATTTATATGTGAAGTAATTAGTTGTATTTCCTACCATTATAAAAATTATTTTAATTTGCAGGCGTATGTTGAGAATTATCAAATTACAAACAAATTAGATATAAAAGCCATTCAATTTAACCTGTTTCCAGGCAATACGCAGTGTGGCCCAAGGCTTTCTAGGCAAAAAGTATACACCAAGAAAAACTACTGTCACGCACTAGTGGATCTGGTCATGGGACAGAAACCAAATTCCTTTTTTGTAAAATTTAGAGCTAAGAAAGGACAAGATGTGATAAATAGTAGAATGTAAATCTTGCCAAGCTAATGTGCTAGTCTCCTCCTCCTTCATAATTTACTAAATATTGTAATGTAAACTGTCACTTTTATTTTTCTTTTCTAGTTTGTAATCACGCAAGTCTGATTTCTACTTTTCAGGTTTTTAACTTAGCAAATTAACTCCTAAAACATCTTGTGATAATGGCTAATACTAGAAATTTGTTTTTTGTCATCTTGTTAACGATCTGGCTTAAAAATGTAGTGGCAAGGGCAAACAGAAAGCAGTGGTAAAGATAATTGTATAAACTTGGTTGTTGCCGGATAACCACTAGGGGGCGTTTATAATCGTTAGCTGTCAAAGTGACTAGACAGAAGCTTTTACACATAGACTATTACTGATTCACCATCATAGATTTGTGCTAATTACTACTGCTTTTTCCCCCCAACACTGAAGATGGATCTGTACTGATGTATTCATGTAATGATACTCAAAACAGTAGGCTGGTCATAGAATAAAGACAACTCACTAGGAAATAAAGTAAGTTTCCTTTAGTACGAGGCTCTAGTGAAATGAACTAAGGATTTAAATAGATACTAGAATTTTTAAAAGGATTAATAATGCATTAATCCTTTAATAATGCATTAATTATGCATACTCATTAATAATGCATATACATATAATGTAAAATTCCTAGTAAATCTTAGAAACTTGATACTCATGAATGTTTTACTGTTTATAAATATTTTCAATGCATATTATTTCATTCCGCATTTTGTTCACTTACAAAGGGGGGAAACTGGCCTGAAATTTTGCACATGGAGACGAAATTTTGAATTTTATGACCTAAATTCAACCTCTGGACTCTTGGCCTAAAATTCTTTTCTGCATGAGGTGTTGATAACTATGAGAACAGTATGGCTAACAATGAAATATTCTGTAAACAGGGTATCAATGACAGTCAGCAAAAACTAGGTCTATTTCTGTTAATATGTGCACACACTAAATTATACCTACTTTTCTAAGACACATATGCATATTGAAAATACTTATTTATATAGTTTTAAAAATCCTTTTGCAAATCATGCTGGATTGAAATAAATGTTAGTAATGGTACAATACAGATTAGCACTTCTCAAGCTGTAATTGCATAAAATTTACCTGGGGATATTGTTAAAATTAAAATCTACATTCAATGAGTCTGGGACAATTCTGCATGCCCTCTCCCTGCCAATTTCTTTTTTGCAGTACAGGGCAGTGAACGTAGGGCCCTCACATTGAGGTACATCACCAGTCCCTATTTATTCTTTTATGTATGTATATATGTATGTATGTTTTTGAGATAAGGTCTGACTAAATCACTCAAGCTGGGCTCAAACTTGTAATCTTCCTGCATCCCAGAACGCTGGATTACAGAAACATGCACCACAAGCCCAGCTAGGATTTCGTATTTCTAATAAGCTATAATACTAAAGCAAATGTTTCTTGTACCACACTTATGAAAAGCAAAGGTATAGACAATATATTCAGATCATGGCTCCCTGACTTAATTTCTAGAGATGGCCTTATTTCCTTTTTGGGGGGTGCCGGGAATTGAATTCATGACCTTGCCCTTGCCAGGCAAGTGCTTATGCTGCTAACCTAAACCCCCAGCTTGGCACCCTTATCGCTAAACTGTCATTATGCAACAACCAGTTTTTGGACTTTTTGATTTCAGGATTGTGGTGGTTAATTGACTAATTGTCAATTTGAATGGGGAATTAATTCCCAGCCTAGCTGAATTAAATCAGCATGGTTTTGGTTGTGGAAGATCCACTTAAGGAGGCTTGTTGTGAGAATTGTATAAAGGAATGGTAGGGGATTTCATGCTGATTTTCCTTGGAAGAGTTTCACTGTGCCTCACGTTCCTCCAAGGTGTTTTGGCCTTGGCCCAGCTAGGACTGTTGCCAGGTATGGACTCTGTTCTCTACGGAGGAGCTCTGGTCTTTGCCTGTGCCTTGGGTGTCCTCTCTTGGCTCTCAGTGCAGATTCTTCAGCTCTCAGCACCCACTTGTCAACCCGCCAGTGCAGACTCTCTAGCCTCCAGCCCTGATGCTTGGGTTTTCCGGCACAGACCCTCTGCTCCTGCCTAGTAGATTCCTTGTGTTCCTCTTGATACAGACTCCTAAGGACACTGCTGTACAACACACTGTCCTGGGCTCCAGGTCTTCTGCTCAACTGTCTGGATCTCTAGCACGTGGACAGGTCTCATGCACTCTTCTATATGTAACTTTGTGGGTGGATACTGGCAGCTAATCTTGTAAATTTCTGTATCCTGTATTAAATATTTCTCTTGCAAATACTGAGTACAACAAGGATTATTTATACTCTTCAAGCTCAGCCTGAGCAACTTATGGACTTAGTGACATAATAATAAACAAATAAATACATACATACATACATAAATGGGTAGAGATGCAAGTGTGAAGGCCCTGGGTCCAGTTCTCAGTCACAGTAGAAACAAAAAACCCACAAAACAACCCACCAAAGAACTTTTGTTTACATGAATAATAAACATCTATGTTTTAAAAATTAAAACATTCAGTTGACAAAGACTGAATATATTCAAGATATACAATACAATTTGAAATACACACATAGTATACAATCAAATGAATACATTCATCATCATTCATGCTATACCATTAGATCTCTGGGACTTCTTCATCTTTTATCTGTATTTCTAAGAGACTAGGTTAAAATAAAACAGAAAATTAAAACAACACTGAGATTATATCTCATTCCAGAAAGAATGGCTATCATCAAGAAATCAATCAATAACCAAAGGAACCTTTCTCTACTGTTGTTGGTAGTGCAGACTGGTATAACCGCTGAGGAAATCAACTATTCTCTTTCTAGGTATCTTCTAAAGAGTTAAAGTCATCATACCTCAGTGATATATGCATACCCATGTTTACTGCAGCACAATTTATAATAGCTATATCTTGGAAACAGCCTATATGCCCACACATAGATGAATGAATAAGGAAAATGATTTTTATATACAATGGTGTATTACTCTATTGGTGCCACAGAGCATGTACTCTACGGTGCCAGAGGATGAACCTGAAACATTTTTTGGTAAATGGATGCATCTCAAGACCATAATCTTTTTTTTTTTTTTTTTTGGTACCGGGGATTGAACTCACAACCTTGCACTTGCCAGGCAGGCCCTTAAGCCACTAAGCTAAATCCCTAGCCCTTTGTGTGTATTTTTTGTTTGTTTGTTTTTATTTTTGTACTGGGGATCAAACTCCAGACCTTGTGCTTGCCAGGCAGGCACTTAAGCCACTGAGCTAAATCCCTGGCCCAAGACTATAATCTTAAGTGAAATAAATCAGATACACAAGTTTAAATATTGCATTACTTCTTTTGTATAAGAAACCTGAAGTGTAAATAAGGAGCAAAATGAATGAAAGGCCAGATGTGGTGGCACATGCCTATAATCCCAGCACTTGGGAGGCTGAGGGACGAGGATCATTGCAAATTGGAGGCCAGCCTGGGTACAAAGTGAGTTCAAGGCCAGCCCGAACTGTACTAAAACTGTCTCAAAACAAACCTGCATGGATATTAGGAATAGAAAGAACTTGCTCAAATGGGAAGAGAAATAAGGGATTAGGGGAGGGGAAAGAGAAGGAAGGGAAAGGGATTTAAAAAAAGAGAACCTAAGGAAAAAAGCCACAAATAGCTTTTGTAAATGAAAAGGGAAAGAAGCAATGAAGGGATGGGAGGAGAATGAGAAGGAAAAGAATTAAGACACATTATGTACAGATACGAATTCCCCATGATGAATAAGATCATCATGTATGACAAAACATGCACTAGTAAAAAGAAAAAATCTACAAAATATTAATTTATAATCCAAAGCACTTTCATATCAAAGTGAATTTTCTTATAAAAAAATAAAAGAAACTTGGATGACTTGTTCTACAGCTCAAACTACTTGTATAAAAATGATTACAATACTGTAATATAGTACAAAATAATGAAGAAAATATAAAATATAAAGAAAAACAAATTAACTTGCGTTTGCCTTTGAAAACTTCTGTGGCTGGTGTGAGGGAGATAAGAGAGAAGGGTTATTGTGTAGGATGACTTTCACTATCACTAACTATTGGCTCAATGGAATTTTTTTCTTTTTGTAAGTTTTAACAAGGAACTTATCCAATGACACTTGGTTTTCCTGCCTTTTGAGGATTTTATAGAAATGTGACGCTGCATTGTCCTTAAACAGATTCATCCTATGCACTGCTACAGCCTTATTCAGGTCCTGCTACAAAAGTTGTCAGTTTCTCACATTATACAAATCTCCCTAATCTCATTTGAAGTGAGGGATTCCATTACCCTTTTTTCCCCCCTCCTTTGCAGATAAGATCTCCTCCATAACCTCTTGCTGTTGGGAGACAATTGCCCACAATCCCACAGTGAGAAAGAAAGAAAGAAAGAAAGAAAGGGAGAGAAGAAGAGAGGGAGGGAGAGAAGGAAAGGACAGGGAATGGGGGAGACAGAGAGAGGGAGGAAGGGAGGGAGAAGGGAGACAGAACCATTGGCTCAATTGTGAATGACATTCAGCATCTTAAACTACTTGTATTGCAAGACATTGCTTGTTCATCAAGTTAAATTTTATTAGAAATATGTGCTCATCTTGTGGAATAAGTTATTTGTAAGCCAAGGTTTTCTTTTATTTATTTTTATTTTTATCTTTAATTTTTTGTCTCTCTATGCAGTTCAGGCTAGCCTTGAGCTCACTTTGTAGCCCAGGGTGGTCTCGAACTTGCAACAATCCTCCTGCCTCAGCCTCCCAAGTGCTGGTATTACAGGCGTGAGCTACCATGCCTGGCATGTTTTCTTTTATTTTTATAAAAAATGACTCTCAAAAAAAACAGTGAGAAAAAGACAGGCATTGTTTTACGTCTTACAAATATCTGTAACATCTGGCTTAATAAAAAAGACAGCTGGGTTCTTGTCTGCTTTTCTGCACAATCTGTTGTGATGTCACATGGCCTGTGGCCTTTGGAAAACTACTGTGCACGCATGAGACAAGAGTAGAACATTAAGACTGTTCTAGATTTGCCTTAAAATTGTTAGGAAAAATAGATTTGAGCTCAAGGAGTCTCTGAGTTGATCTAACTAAAATAGTAAGCTGTAATCTGCTACTTTTTTTTTGTTTGACACACCAGTTTTATTTTTTTCCACTGTACTTCTATTTACCACAAAAGTAGAATTGATATGAGCAATGATTTTTAGTGGTTTCTTGGCCTAGGAAACCTTTGAAAATCTCATAAAAGCAATGGAATCTTCTTTCTTAGAGAAATGCACACATCCATTTTATAATATTTTACATATTTGGGAGACTGGAGAATGTGTAGACATCTATACACCTGCAGATTCCAGGTTAAGAGTACTTAGTCTAGATAAGTAAATGATATAAACTTTTTGGGTGGTTGGGGAGAGAGAAGAGAATAAGTAGTCTCTGAGCCGATTCCCATTTTAAGATAGGAAAAGAAAGTTATCAGGGACAGAGACATATAAACTGTGGACTGACGGGGCTATCAGGGCAGGGATATAGCTTGGTGGCACAGTGCCTACCTGACAAGTAGAAGGTCCTGAGTTCAATTCCCAGTACAAAAAAAAAAGTCACTGATAAGGGCAATTTGCATGTTTAAGATGGATGGATAGATTTATCTGGATAAATTTCCTCCTTTGGTCATAATTTTTGGGAGAGTACACATACACACAATCACACACACACACACACACACACATATATGTTTATCTATGTAAGTACTTTATATAATGAACTTTTTTTTTTTTTTGGTGGTGGTGCTGGAAACTGAACTTAGGGTCTCCTGCATGCCAGGCAAATGATCTAACTCTGAGCTATACCCCTAGGTACAAACTATCATTTTATATCTGTCTATCTAATTTATCTATCTGTACGTTTGTATCTTTACACCATGAAACTTTTCTAGCTGACATCTAACTTTGAATCTGAATACAAAGATGAAAATAGATGTCTGTTAAACTGAAGCAGGGGTACACAGCCCCAGCTACTACTCAGCACTATCCACAATTACTACTGTAGCCCCTGCTCCCACTAGAAGCACTACCGCAGAGCCCCAAGGTTCTGCAGAATATGGTTTTAGACTGCCAATGCTTAATCTTGGAGGTTGAAACAAAAGTAACTCCATAAAACACAAAACATCTATTATAGCTGTTGCCAAGAATCTGAGGTAGAAATAAAATCTTTGGGGAGCAGTCTCTGCTCTTTAGTATCTCTAAGATCTTTTGCAAAGGCTAGAGTTTATAACTTAGGGGAAATGAAAATGAAAAATTTCTGTTTCCTTTGTTGGCTGATTCTAAGTAAGAAAAAAAAAACAGAAAAGATAAGCACTAGATATTGTGGGAAAAGTTTTGGTTTTTTTTTTTTTTTTTTTTTGGTAGTACTGCCAATGTGATATGTGTCAAGAATAGGTTATTTTTATGTAGACTATGTTTTCACTGGCAAGGACCAAATGTCTTTACATTTTATGTGCCTCACTGGTCTACTCAAGAGCTTCTTTACAAAGGGCATTAATGTGTAGGAAAGAGAGGGGGTCATATTGAATATAAAACTAATAATTTAGAGGCAATATTGTGGCTGTGAATGTAGATGAAAAATACTGTGTAGACCTGAGTGTTTTTGCCTCTACCTAGCTAGTCATATGATTTGGGGTAAGTTACTTAACTTTTCTATAGCTATAGTTGTCTTCTTTGAAGTTGGCAAAACAATAGCATCTGATTTGTAAGTTTGTATAAAAAAGGATATAATGCCAAAAAAGCTCCTAGCATAGAGCTCAGCATACAGTAAGACATTCAATGATGTTATAGCACCAATCTAAAGAGGTAACAATGGACTTGTTGCTCATCTAAATTTTGTTGAAGAGTAGCTTTAATAAACCTGTTTTAAAAATATTTTACACATTCATTATGCTTCTAACCACTATACAATCCTACAATAGGTAAAGTATACATACAATAGTGGTTTTCTTTCTTTTTTTTGTCTTTTTTGAGGCAGAGTTTTACTATATAGTTCAGGTAGGCCTTGAACTCACTTTATAGCCCAGGCTGGCCTCAAATTCGAAGTAATCCTCTTGCCTCAGCCTCCTGAGTGCTGGGATTATAGGCGTGCACCACTGCATCCAGTTTACAATAGATTTTTAATAAAAACTTTGAGAGTTTCCTGTTCATTACCTCTATAATAATTATCCCACTTTACAAGTGAGTAGTTAGACTCACAGAAATTAAATATGTTGCCCCGAGTCATAGTGAGAGCCTGTCTACAACCCTGTCTACAACCCTGACGTGTTCTCTGAAGCCTGTAACCATTCTACTATACCATACTGCTTCTAATCTGTAGTAATCTCGATCCTTCAGTGGCTAGAATAGTGTTTACTACATGAATCTTTAGTGTTCAGACATAAGCCATCTTTAGAGAAATAAGAGGTTAAGTTTGGAGTTCCACAGAAATAATTTCTGTATGTAGCTAATATAAATATATCTACTAAGTACCTAGTAGTATGTAAGTATAGTATGCCAGCAACTATTGTTTTTGTCTAGTTAGCACCAAATGGGCAGGTAGAGAGATTAGCAATTCTAACTCATGTTTAGACTCAAAATTATCCTTGTAGTATTTGTTACTATTCCTTTATTAAATTACTATAGTTCTCATTTATAAACCCTGGGAGAAAGACCTTGTTTGTGTTTTAAATCTTTGACATCTACTCTAGGGTTTACTTACTAGAAAATACTCAACAAACTTAGTAAACAAATAAATAAATGACAGTTTGAGAGCATCTAGGTTGTCTTAGCTTCAGCCATTTTCAGGTCCTTGCCTATCACAAAACAACTTGAAACTACAGGGTATTTGTCTTATCAGAATCTTATTTTTAGAAGCAGTATGGTATAATGGAATGATTACAAGCTTCAGAGAACACATGAACGTTGTAGATTACTATAGATTGAACACTTACTATGAAAATCTGAAATCTGCAATACTCCCAAATCTAAAACTTTTGAGCACTCATAGGACATTTTTGGATTTTGAAGCATTTTGGATTTCAAATTTTTGGTCTAGATACTCAATTAGTAAAATCTCTACAAATCTTCCTAAATCCAAAAAATCCCCAAATCTGAAATACTTCTGGTCGCCAGCATTTCTGATAAAGGGTACAACATAGAGCCTGCCCTCAAGTAGTTCACTTACTCATAAAAAATAATCTGGGAACTATGGAAAAACAACCAACTCCTACTTAATTCCCAGAAATATCCTGCAATTGGGCTAAGATTTTTTTTTATTATTTCTTTTAACCAGAATCTTTTTCTCCAAGGCAGGTATTTAGCAAGACTTGGCAGTAACTTGAAACTTTCCTCTAGAAATTGGATTACCAGCCAATTCTATTCTGGATTTACAGAAGAACCAATCTCTGAGAGTCCCTAAAAGAATATAATGTCTTAGCATGGTGACTTAGTCCTTATTTGCCCTTGAGTGTACATTTTTATTTTCTGTTTCATGCTTACAGGTTTTACTTTTACCTTTTGGAGCCCAGGATTATCCGAGAGAAGCACTTTCGACATGATGGATACGTAAAACTCAAATTCTGAAGAGCAAGTACTGAGGCAAGAAGAAATTTTCTTTTTCTAGTCATGTGTTTACACTGGGACCTATAAAACAAAATAGTCAAGGAGATAAATGGCAAATCTTTAATCATATATGCATAATCACTTCTAAGGAAAACCATTTAACTAACTAATCTTAGCCAATAAGCTGTCTTTTTGAGACAGGGTCTCGCTATGCAGTTCAGGCTGGCCTTGAGCTCACTTTGTAGCTCAAACTGGTCTTGAGCTTGCAACAGTTTTTCTGCCTCAGCCTCCCAAGTGCTGGGATCACAGGGGTGCACTACCATACCCAACCTGTTTTACTTTTTAAAGTGAATGTAGTGTCAGTGCATTGGAAATTTACTATTTTCCTCCTTAATTAAAACTGTTAATAGAAAATAAAACAGTAGCTTAAGCAAATATTATTTATGAATAAATGCTCTATTCTAGCAATTCACGAGATTGTTTAACCCTATTATACCCTTACACGAAAATACAGAATGTGTTTATAATTTTAATAGGAAGGATGTTTCATGAACCTTTTCTTTTTTTGAGGCAGGGTCTATGTTGCCCAGGCTGATCTCAATTTCATGGGCTCAAGTGACCCTCCTCCCTCAGCTTCCCGAGTAGCTAGGTCTATGGGTTTGTGACACTAAGCTCTGCATGAATCTTTTAAATCTTTAATTGGTAGAAAATGGCTCTTTTTAGCTGAAAAACTGCTTTATTAGATTTCAGTAAGCACATTTTTACAGTTTGAAGAAAAAAAGGTTTCAGCTTTAGTAAACACAAACATGGCCAAAGGAGGCTTGAAGTGTTTTTAAGATTCTTGTGTAAAACACATCAAAGAAGTAAAACAGTGAAACAGCAATGTTCTTTTCATATTTAAAAAAAAATTAAATGTTGGTTTGTTTTCTGATTTTTTTCATTGATTAGTTTATTAACAGCATAAAATAAATGCTTTGAAATAAAGGTCTACGTTTGAGATGAAGCTGAATCAATTAATTTTTGCTTGTAACATGTTCTACAAAAGGGGAACTGAGACCTCCATTATGAACTCCAACAAAATGGAAACTATTAATGTAAAAATCGGAATCTTCTAGGCAAAGTCAGATTTACTGCTGGTGTGCGAAATATGAATGACCCTCTGGAGAAGGGGAGGGAACCAAGCTTTATTAAACCAGCTGGCTGACAAGAACTGAACATTCCAAACTGTGAACTCTAAGACTTGGGGATAGTTGGGTGGGGTTGAGCAGAAGTTTAGCTGGTCTTGTTATCTTAGGGTTAAAAAGTGGCGAATTAGGGTACAGTGGGCACCGAGGCTATTAAAATTTTGGGGTCACAAAGTAGAGCAGTGCTAGGGCAAAATTATCTATCGGGCAAGACTTGGGGCTGAGCTCTTAGTGAGGGATGGGGGTCCTGAGATGGCCAATTTTCAGTCTCATAGGTATTGCTCTTCATAGGGATGATCACAGAGATCTCATGGTTATGGAAAGGAGCTCTTAAATTGATACTATTCTTGTCTATTACTAGTTAAAATTCCATTTCTATGAACACAAAATCTTGCCACCCAAGACAAAAAGCACACAAAGATAAATATATAGATCAGTCATCTATATTATTAAAGGAACACAGAAAGAAAAACTGAATCCTTTTTTTATCCTTATCCTTTTAAGACCCTTAGGTGTATCTAACTAAGATACAAGGTTCTACCAAAAGCAGATACATGTTCTAAGATTTGCTTGTTGTCTTAGGCCACAAGACAATCTCCACGAACAAGGTAATATGTGATACAGGATACAAAGGAAAAGCAGAAAGGTCACAAAAAACTGCCATTATTAGCTCAGACCTCATTCTTTGACAATGCAGTAAATGATGGAATAGATATCAGCAAAGGCATTTCTGTTCATATCTCCTATGAATTCCAGTTTGGCACAGGGTGTAACATGGTGTACACCTGTGAGCTACAAGGGATACAAGAAGCTGAAACTCTCTTCTGAAAATGTCAACTCTTACCTGCTTAAAATTGCTTAGAACGAAGACTCAAATTGTTACAATAGTCTCTGAGGCTCTGAGTAATCTAGACTTTGCCAAATTCTCTGAGCTCTTATCACTATCTCCCTGAAATCACTGCACTTTAAGCCAAGCTGGCCTTCTTTCTGTCCCCTCTTCTCAAACAATTTCACTTCTTGGGCTCTTGTGTTTACTGTTCTTTGGCCTAGAATGTTCTCCCCTAGGTCTTAGAACATCTATCTCCTTTGCATCCTTCAATATTTAACTGTTACCCCTCATATAGTCCCACTTTATTTCAAGTAGACACCCTTTTCCTAAGCTTCTGTGGCATCAGGTGTTTTCTTCTTCATGGTATTAATCATGCTTGGTAAAACTATACAACTGCATTTACTTACTTGTGCATGTCCTATGTTCTGCTAATCCAAACGCTTCATAAAGATAGGGACCTAGTTTATCTCCTTCTCTACTATATCCTCAGTGTTTATTCAGCACACAGGAAGTTCACACAAACATTTACTGAATGAAATCCTAAGCAGAATACTGTAATTTAAGAAAAACTTCTTAACAAAGTACGCATATATCTTTCTCATTTATAGCCTCCTCTAAAAAGCACTATCTTTTTTCTTTTGAGTCTTTCTTGATATTTATGTGCTAATAATTTATCCTAAAGGAAACACCAAAAGGTGATCTGAGTTGTGTTCCTTGCAGCCTGTCCCCACAGCGTGTTTTATGTATTTGTCATTTTGCTGTTTTCCACTTTTAGGTCCATTTAAAACATTTTTTCATTCTCCTGGCTAATACTTACTCATTAAGATTTTTCTAAGGGGTCTTCTCCAGGAAGCTTTCCCAGGTTAAGTGACCTTACTTTATTTGTCACTTATCAGATGTTAGTAGATTTATGTTTTCCATATGTTCTTTTCCAGAACCAGAATAAGATCTTACAAGGATCATTTATTTGTGCCTAGCGCCAAGCTCAAAAACTATCAATATGAATTTCAACTATAAACTTTATCATTTTTAGCTTCCTTATGTCTCAGCCATCTTTGCCACATATCATTGAACATAAAACACAATTTTACCAAATAACTAAATAATCTTGTATTCCTATGCATAGTAGTTTCATATATAGCACTTTAATATTTATTTTAAGCATTGTTTGCATTTTATTATAACTTTTAATTTTATTGTTATTATGGTGATATTCTGGGCATAAAATATTTTCCTTAGGGTTTAAAAATAGAATCCTATATTGTTTCACAACTATGTGACCATTCATCAAACAAGATTCTTTATATGGCTGTTATCAAATGCAAACTTTACAAAATGCACTAAACTTGTAATATAACAAAGACATTGTGTTAAATGTGGGGTAAATAATTACAATAAGAGTGTCTTAAAAAGTTTACTGTATTATTGGCAGGAAATTCATCAATACATGAAAAAGTTGAGCATGAAATTTTGGGATTCATTTCTAAATTAATTATGAAAGCACTCACTGCTCTATTTTTCAAGGCTGGTTGGTTAAATTGTCTTTAAGAATTTATTGCCCTCTAGTGGACTAAGTAGGTATGTCTAAAAACACATACCTTACTGGCAAATTGCAGCAAACAGCAAAAAATTTCTCATTCACTGTATGGCAGTCAGTATTTTTTCAAGCAATCACCATTACTCTTGTTGTTTTCTTAATATTTTCTTGGTAATACTTGTCATCTGGTTTGTTTTTATGTTTACCGCTTGATTTTCAGTATGCCGAGTACATATTTGATGAATTGGATGAGTTCCAAAGTTAGGAAACAATGTCATAGTATGTGTTGTAATTTATCTTCTCAATTTTATTGGAAGGATGATGATTATTACAATTCTTTCAGTTCTACCATAACCAGCAAACCACACTGTAGTTTACTAAGCTCAATATTTTTATTTCTTTAACAGTTACTAAGCAACTATACAAATCATCAATGAGGAAAAAACCTGAGACGGGCCTATCCTAGTTATTAAACTGACAGTCTAGTGTAAGAGATAAACATTAAATAGATATGCATTTAATTTTATCAATTAAATTGCATAAAATTACAATTGTAAATTATGTAAAGAAAATGTAATAATACTATGAGAAAATATAACAAAGGAACTAATCAGGTTTGAGTTTTTGGACAGAAAAAGGTTAGGAAAATATAATGTTTTTAGAAAAAATATTTATTCAGAGTGGTGGTATAAAGGCCCTTTAAACAGTATGTCAACCTTCCATACATAAAAGAAATAAGGCTGGCACAAAAAGAGGAAAAGTATAAATGTTAGGGCAGATTGATGAGACCTAGGATCTCAGTTTGCCTTTGTTTTCCAGAGATTGCCTATGTTAATGTGTAAGAATGAGGGCTCTCATAGACTTCTTAAAATATGTGGGATTGAGGTAGATGCACTATATTACATGCTCATTTACCAGGGATACTCTTTTATGCTAACCAAGTTATTCTCAGATTCTAGTACGCATCAGAATCATGTGGCATAAAATAGAGATTTCTGAGTCTAAGAATTTGCTTTTTTGTTGGTCTTTTTGAGAGACCAACAAGGCTGCAGTTCAGGTCAGCCTTGAATTTACTTTGTAGTCTAGGCTGGCCTTGAACTTGCAGTTCCTTTTGCTTGAGCCTCCTGAATGCTGGGATTACAGGTGTGCTGACAAGCGTAAATTACCTATACCTAATGTCTTAGTTACTTTTTTCTTGTTGCTGAGACAAAATACCCAACACTCAAGGTTAAAGGAGGAAAGATTTATTTAGCTCACAGTTTGTAGAGGTTTCAGTCCATAATCAGTTGGCTCTAAGGCAGGATAAGCCTGGCAGATGGGCAACCATTCAGGGTGGTAGAAGACACCCAAACAAGAGACAAGCCTCTTTCTGTCCCTTATACTGTTTGCAGGCTATCTGCCCTAGGGCGAGCATAGAACTCATACCCCTACTCCCAGCATCGCACCATCAGTCACACGCTAGATTCAACTACTAAGTCAAATCTAAAAGTGAATGGGGCTTTAGAGGGGCATCTGGATACAACCCGTAACATGTAATGTTATTATTATTATAGTTATACTGTAAGGCTTGACTACATTGCAGTCTCTTAGAGATTACTTTGCAACTTTTTTTGCTGTAATCGATTACTGGGTGTTCTTTCAGTTTAAATCCCTCACTATTAAATTCTTACAGTGGATCTTAATAGGAGCTGGTGTTAGAGCTCAGTGGTACAGCACTTGTCTAGTATGTACGAGTCTTCCCCAAAAGGTACTTTTAAAATAAGTCTATGGATCGGGGATATAGCTCAGTGGCATAAGTGCCTGACTGCCAAGTGCAAGATTGTGAGTTCAATCTCCAGCACCAAAAATAAATAAATAAATAAATAAATAAGAAAAAAAATCACTTTTTTTCTTCCTTTTGGCTAGATCCTGGAGACAAATTTCAAGTAAGTTTTTAGTGTGAACTGGTACACGGAGATGAAGAGAAGATAGAGATGTGTAAGATATGGAAACTATGTTAAAATTTACAATTCAATTGGGTTCATAATTTTATTTGACCTTTTCAGAGTGTGCAAAATACTTCTATATCACTAACAATCCACTCAGAATTTAAATAACCAACTAAAGGCTAAAGTGCAGGTAGAATTAGCTCTGGAACTCATACCTTATGATGAGTAGGTCATCTGTCTTTTTAGTCCACTGTACTTTTTAAGCATCATACTTAAGAAACAAATCATCAAGCTTAAGAAATGATGCGCTTTAAAATCAGCCAAAAGACGAAATTACTCCTTTATAATAGTAGTTCTCAGTTCTAATGCCATAGGAAAAGAAGGTATAACTAGGTTTTCTTTCTTTCTTCTTTTGGAACTCTTCATGCAAGTTATGGAAATGGCTGAGTGGACTTGCTAACATGGCTGAGGACCTGCATTGATCACTAGCTTCATAAAACAACCCACGAATACAAAATAAAACAAAAGCTGTTCATACCTTCCAAGAAAATCTTTGCCACTTTGTTGCTCTCTGATTTCCTAGTTCCTATTTTACAAGCTAACAGGCCTTGCTATAGGCAGGTGTCTACTTTGAATTGTTTTAATATTATCTAATGGCCCCCTTGTGGGTATGTACTTTTCTAAAAGCAGTTATAATTCTCTAAGAAGTAATATACTGACAATAACACAAAAATCAAACAGTCAAAACCTCTAGTGAAAGGTGAAATATTGATAAAATACTTCAAAAAACACTAACTAGAAAATATTAGGTAGTACAATAGTTTGTTTATTGACACCATTGCTTATGGTGCATTTATGACAGAGATGGGCAGGGGATCGAGATGGGGATAGACTTCACTCTTCAATGAAATAAAAATGTATTGGCTCAAATAGACAACATGTAACTATCAATGAAGTGATACAAAGGTATAAACAATATATGCAGGTTCCAGATTTCCATACTGCAACTGCTTACCTGACAGCCAATTGTATTTTTTGTTGTTGTTAACTGTTTTCAAAACATGTAAGGACCACCGATTTAGCTCAATGGTTCAAGTGTTTGTTTGGTAAGCGCAAGATCATGAGTTCATGAGTTCCATCCCTGGTACAAAAAAACCCAAAACAACAACAACAACACATAAAGAGAGAGCCAAGCATGGTGGTACAAGCCTATAATCCCAGCACTCAGCAGGCTGACAGGTAGGAGGACTGCCATGAGCTGAGGCTGGTATGGGCCACATAGTGAGTTCAAGGCCAGCCTAAACAGCATAGGGACAGCCTGTCTCAAAAAACAAAAACAAAACATCAACAACAAAAACAGGCATAAAGAGATTAGGCAAAAATTTTAAAAATGCACACTGAGAAAAGAGCATGGTCTTCAAAAGGGAGAGGCACCTTTTAGCCTGGTGTTGTGTATATTTATGGGGGCATGGAGTGGAAATCTGGAATATCTTAATCTATGGAAAGAGGAGTTCAATTTATACATCAAAGGTAGTGGTTCTTTCCGCAGTGAAGGGTGATGGGCCATTCATGATACAGCCATCACAGGTGACAGAGTGGCACAAAGAAAGCCAACTGTATTCTGATGTCTCACAGGTATCTCAAAATTTAATAAGAAACAAAACCTCACTTTGTAAGTTTTCTCAAACTTTTCCTACCATGAAGTATTTTCCATCTCAGTAAGATGCACTATTTTCTAGTCAGCCACTAAGGTCAGAAAACTAGAAGCCAACCTTCATTCCTCCCTGTCACATGCCACATTACACCCATCAGCAAGTCCTTGAATCCTATCAGAAGTCATCTTTCAGCCTCCATATATTCTGGAATCACCTTGGTACAAACTGTCATTATCTCCCTCTTACGCTGTTGTATTAGCCTGGTAACTGTGATTTGGGTCTCCACTCCCCCTTCCAGATTCATCTTAGAAAATGTGTCCTTGCTGAAAATATTCCAGCTATGCTGGTCTTTTCTCAGGTTCTTGAATACCTTGGTATGCCAAGCTCTACAAATCCCATTCATTCTGTTTGGAATGTTTGTTTTTGTTTTCTTCCATGGCTTGATTAGTCTCAACTTTCAGACCTCAATTTAAATATCAAAACTAGGTTATAATCTCACCACTCCAGGAATCTGTGAAGAGCTGAAACTTTGAGCCCATTCTAGGAAATTTAGCCAGATCCTATCTGGAAAAAACAAAAGAAAACAACGACAAAAAAGGTTAGGGATGTGAAGGCCCTCAGTTCAATCCCCAGTACTGGGGAAGGGGGAAAACTAAATATCAGCTCTCTAGGACTTCCCAGGCCATTCTAAATTCTACAGTTCCCCTGTAAGTCTTCCTTAAATTCCATTGATAAAAGGTATCTTTCTGTCAGGATAGGAATTCATCTTGCTCTTCATTACAACTACATACTTAAAACTTCTTGACAAGAGGAAGGCACTTAAAAACTTTGCAGAGTCAAAAACTTACTATATATACTTTCTGGTCCAGTCTTGCAGAGTCAGGAAAGGCTGTTTGGTTTTGAAAAGGAGTTTGCAAACTAAGAAGGAATAACAAGCCAGGCCGCGGATGAAGTTAGAATTACGGAGGTGGGTGGTGCTTTTGAGGAACACAAAAGACATTCTGGG
>PVJX010024614.1:0-27925 GCA_004027295.1 Dolichotis patagonum
CTATCGTAGTTTTAGCCAGCAATTCCACAGAAACTTAAATCTAAATTAGTTAATGGTCCTTGTCAGCAGCCTGCCATTTTTGGGCTGCTGCAGAGTATTTCTTTCTCCTAGTCACAGACAGCCTTGGCTGAAGTGAAGGATACTGAGGAATCAGGGCATGTGTCATCAATGAAATATATCGGATCTCTAATGTACCTCTTCTAGAAAACATTATTAATCCCAAGTTTCTTAGCCTGAAAGTCTAGTAGCTGCCAAAAGAAAATAGTGATAATGGCAGTTCTAGTGAACAAGACTTAAAAGTTAAATATCTCCCAAGTATAGATAATTGATCATTATGCTCAAACAAAAACTTCTACTGCTGAGTACAAACCTATTTTAAAGTTGCATTAAATTTAAAGACTGCTATGACTTTATAATAATACCATAATATTTAGCTAAGCATTAAAAATCAAGTTTTATATATGTATGTACTGAAACTTTGATTTCCTCTGTCTCTTTGTCTCTCTTTTTCTCTTTCTCTCTCTGTTTAGCAATGAGCTGTGAGGAACTTGCTGAATATTTCTGTCCTTAGATTCCTCTTTCCTAAAATGGATAAAAATGTGTTACATACATGTTTGCTATGAACAAACATTCATAATAATTTTTAGATTCCCAACAAGTGTTTGGCACAAAATGAGAAAGAGACAAGTGCATGATAAATAAACTGGAGTGCTAGAGCTAAGAGAGCTAATCATATAAAATTCAACTTACATGCCTGTTTAAGGAACTAGGATAAGGAAAATTTCACTTTGTCATTTACAAGGTCCAGGTTCATGTATAAATTGTTTAACACTGCTATACCTCATCTGTGAAATAAAGATATTGCTTATTGCATGATGATAAATGTTGGAATTAAAAGAACAAGTTAATGGAATAAAGTAAAAAAAAAAAATCAGTGGTTCTGTATAGCAAAGGTAATATTTTCCAAGTCCTCTGAAATTATTAAAGCGAACGCATCTCTGGTTCGCTTTCTACTTGTCATTCTAGTGATCTTCACTGAACCAGATTCAAATTTCTAGCCATACATTCACATCAAAAGTCTCTCTGAGCAGTTTTTATAATGCATCTTAGAGGAAATTAAACTCTTAAACAGAAAAATCTCAGGGTGCTAATACAGATCTAAAAATATTATCCTAAGCAAGATGGCAAATCTGTTAGAGCCTTAGTGCCCATACTGCAGTCCAAAACATAATTATTAATTCCCAAGTGCCAACACTGCAATTAAACCTGAATACTGAGGTTTACATAAAAACAATTCATACATGAACATCTTTTTTCTTAAAAGAAAAACAAATAGCACGCACGCCTTAGGTTCATCACCACTTACCTAGGAAATTACTCAGTGTCAGTGACTTTTGAGAAGTGCAGAAGATTTGATTTCATAGATATCAAAATAAAAGTTATTTTTATACCAAAATCGAGTGAAAGAAAATTTATAGAATGATATGCAGTTTAACATAGTACACAACTAACAATACAGTTGGTAAACTAGTAAAATATCTACTGCTTTTGTTTGAAGAACTGGAAACTGCAGAGAAAATAAAATATTCAAAGCCAACATAAAAATGATTATTATTTTTCTTTCAGAGTAATTTTCAATGAAGAAAAACAATAGTTGAGGACAGAGATTATAAACAATAAGCTGTTTCATAGAGGAGACATGGAAATATATTAATATTGAACATATTTCATTAAAAAATTTAATTTTCTTTATGTAAGGAGGTATGTGCTATCATGATCACTACTATGGATAGTACATGGTGATGCTTGAATGCAAAATCATGAATTTTACATTGTTTTTATGAAATCTGTGTATGTTGGCTATGTTAAACTGTTACAGAGACAAGTAAAATAAATTAAAATCTAAATAGTAGTCTCTGTGAATGAAATAAGGGGAAAAGATAACAAGGACAAAGAAACTGTGAAGGTCATAATTATAAACCAAAATAAAGTAGAATAAGTGCTAAATAAATTTAGTAATTTATCTGTTACCATTTTATCATATCGTGGACTGAAAATTTGGAAACAAGTCAATAAAGATAAAGAGAAATAGACTTTGAGTCATAGATTACAAATAACCAAAATTGTGGTCATAATTAATTTGGATGTAATGCTAAAAGAGTTTACTTAGGAACACAATCTATTATTAGAGAAGCAGCATACAATTGTGACATAACTACGTCAGCATGCTAAAGTGAATGTAATCCCAGAAGAAATTTTGATTATAGTGAATACATAAACAGAAATCTGCAATTTATACATTTAAAGTAGTTTTATGTTTTGGTCATTTCCATATCCTAAGGTAAAATAATTTATATCCTTAATTTAAAGTGGAGAGGTTTCATTTCACATACAGTTTCAGAGTTGTCAGTGCATGGGTAGGTGACTCAAAGACAAAAACATCATAGCAAAAAGGAATTATTGAGGAAAGCTGCTTACTTTATGTTGGTCAGAAGACATAGCACAAGGGAATAATACTAATGAGTATATAATTTTTAAAGGCACTGTCCCTACTGATCTGCCAAATCCCATGAGGTCTCACCTGCTAACAGCACATTCATTATGAACATCAGGAGATTGATCCACTGGACTAAAAGTACAACCTTGTTCCAATCACCAGTGCTCTGCCACTCTGTCTTAAAACCTGCTGAGCTTGTAGATTGAAACACTTACAAACTTTGAACCAAAGTATTTCTCTCTTGCTTTAAATTATTCATGTGCATTATTGTGTCCCCTTGATGGAAAGTAACTAAAAGATATGTTGGTACTGAGAATTGAGGTTGTTGTTGCAACTATATTTGCCCATGTGGTTTAGATCATAGGAAGAGTTTAGAAAGGTGTGGCAATGGTAGCTGTAGAGGTAATCTCACATGGCTGGAGCCATTTTGATTGGAAATTTTGGTTGGATATCTGAAGACCAAGTTGCTGATATAAAAGCAGAAGGAAAAGATCAGGTTGACAAGATTTGAGATGGAAACATGGACTTCCTTGGTAGCTGGACTCCAAGCAATATGTAATATCCTTCTAGCATAAAATTTGTGTACATTATGCTCCTGTCCTGAGACTTTGCAAGAGAATGAGAATAAGGGCAGTAGAATGATTGATCTGCTGGACAAAAATCAAGGAACCCACAGATGTGACTTGGATACTGATAGTGGGCTTTAACTAGCTCTACATTAAGAATCAAGAACAAATGGCCCAGCAGAATGGTATAAAAAAGTTTTTAGTTTGGCAAGAAAGGCAGATCTGGTAAAGTTGGGCCTGCAAAGATAGAGTAGAGTGGAGATTGGTTGTGAAAACCATTAATATTATAAAAGCAACTTTGGGACAGGATACTAGAAAATTGCCCCAAGGGCATCACAAGAACCATCAGGTTCCCAATCTTCAAAAGATAAAAGTGCAAGAAGGAAATATGAGTATGAAAAGAGTACCCCAAGGCAACATGTTGTAGAGTGGAGGACTTCTAGGGAATTCATCCCTGGGCACTCGGTTTTTAGAATTCTGTCATATGGCAATTCAGAGATTCTTTCGAATCATGATAGAAGAAAGGCTACTGGCTACTTCTTTAGATGTTAGTAGACACTGTCATCCTTTTGGTGCTGGTTTTACAGGAAGTAGAATGAAAGAGTTATGGGATCAGAAAAGTTTCCATTTTGATTTTGTAATAGGGTCTGACTTACCAGGCTGTATGCTCCTGTGATAAAAGTGTGTGAAATGGTGAGAGCAAAGCCTATGTACAATGGAAATGGCAAGATACAAGAAAAACTACAAATTTTAGAAAGTCAGAAGAATGCCACAAAAAGTGAGTAAAAGACAAGGACAGAAATCATGAAGGCTGCTTAAGCTCTCTGAAATTCAAATTTTTCCACTACTTGCCCCTCTCATTGGTTATGGAACTATGCAATTTAATATTTGAGCTACTGAGTTTTAGTCTTTCTTTGATTTTATTCCTTTTCATCCCCATATTTCTGCCTTTTGGAGTGGGAAATTTTATTCTATGCTACTGTATGTTGAAAGTGCTTAACCTTCGTTTGATTTTACAGTGATTCACATTTTAGAGTCTGCCTTAAATCTTAAGCAAGGCTTTGAACTTTGACATTAGAGCAATGCTAATACTTTTAGGACTTTGGCCAACCCTTCTGAGAGATAGATTAAATGCATTTTGTACAAAGGTGTTATGGCTTATAACAAGATGTCTCCCCAAACACTCATGTACTCATTGGAGGGACTTTTGGGAGGTGATCACAGGGTCATGATATTGATTAATAGATTAGTGCACTAATGAGTTTATAGCTAAATGTGAAATGGAAGGTAATGTCTGATTAAAGGAATTGGTCACTGGTGGCATGATTAGAAGGGCATACCTCTCTCACTTCTCACTTAATCTATTTCTCTGCTTCTTGCTACCATGACATAAGGTGTTTAACCTTTGCCAATACCTCTGTGCCATGTCAATCCAACTTGGAGTAAGTTGACTATGAACTGAGACCTCTATAAAGTGCGAACCCAATAAACCTTTACTCCTCACTATTGTGGGTGTTAGATATTGACTCCTGGTGACTAGAGTACTAACTATGACACTAGATTCATACATTAATCAAGTTACCCTGTTGTTGGTACAAATATTTATCACTTGCAATTTGAAGGAAGGGAAGTATAATTTGCTTCTTGATTTCAGCATTTTCAAACCATGATTGGCTTCTTATTTTATAATGGTCAAAATGCAGCAAACTGTGGAAAAAAAAAAACAAAGAGAAATATATCCTCATCAGGCTATTGACCAGTAGTTCACCAAAATATTAGTTATGAATATCAGAGGATAATCTACAGGTGAGTACACTGCTCTGAAAATTCAGTTTAATAATTAAGATAGGTTGAAAATTATGCTTAATCATCACACTTTTGTTACCAATAAAACTTTTTAAAAAAGCATATGTTGTTTGATAAGTGAGAATCCAGAGACTTTGTTGTAGTTTAAGGAAGGTATTGCATTTTAGAATCTGACAGAACTTGAAAAGAAATGGGTGAAATCTGAAACATTCTTACTCTGTAAGCCTCATTAATTTATGTATGTAAGAAAAATAAATTATAGAAAAGGCTGTGTTCAAGGCAAGGAGTAAGGCATTGAAAATATAGATGTTTCTAAGAAAGCAAAATATTATCTAGACTAAAAAAATTGGAAATCAGCTAATTCTTAGATTTAAAGAAATTAAGATTATTCCTTCAAGATAAAGCTGTCTGTTCAAGAACTATGAAAATATGCACAAAGGATGGCACTTAAAAATTATATCATTGTGAATCCAATTTCATGATAAATAAATTGAAAAGAAGTGAAATCATGAAAAATAATTTGGAATTAGTATAAAACTGTAGGATACATTACTGAAGTACAAGCAATGGAATGAAAATTTTGTTTATGTGATTTATATTGTTGGCAGTCTGGTGAGATATCATTTTTTGAGAAGCTAAATCTGTTCTTTCCTAGTTCTTAACATTGTTGTTGTGTTAACAATGTAAAATGGTAGAAGTTCACAATTGCAGACCTATAGAAAAGTACCCTCAGTCAAATTAACATGCTTTCTATGTTCTTATGCTCTTTGGTACATCGAGAAGTTCACAGGCAAATTACTGAGGGAGTAAGTAAGGCTCATACTAGAAATACTAACATTTTGGAGTAGTTATGCTCCATCATATCCAAGATGTAATACTGAATGCAAAATTCAGCTAAGAGTACATCTTTTTTCATGCTTATTCTTGACGTGTACACATACGAGATATACAAAGCACATGTGAATCTCTTATGTAAGTTTCATCTAAAAATATATTAATGAATTGATATTTTCCTATAAAAATAATTTGTACATTTCAAAAATAGACAGATATAGTGTTACTACTACTAGGGCAGTAGTTTCAATTATTTTCTATTTTTGTTACATTTAGTGTTATTTATTTGTTTATGATTGATATTAAGAAATATATTTATGTTGTTATATAACATAACTATTTAATCTCTCACAAAATTGTATATATTTGTATAAATGAAAAAATACATTTGAAGCTCTCCCTATTTTATTTCTTCTTCCCTTGTTTCTTTTATCATTATGTTTCACCTTTTTCTTCATTTTTTCTTTTCTTTATTCATTGTTTTTTCATTTATTTCTTCATTTCATTTTAAAATATAGAGTACTGATAAAAACTTTAATAATTTTGCTTTGACATGTATAGATATAGACATGCAGATCTGTATATATATATATATATATATATATATAGACATAAATACATAGATAGATAGATGATATAGACATATAAACATCTTACAATTTATTGTGGCTTTGATTCCTAAGGCAAAATTTTATAAAGATAGGAAGATTTAAACTATAAATCTATTTATATAAATACAATTATAAATATAGAGGGAGAGAAATTGAAAATATAAAACTGATGCATTTTAATTTTGTTTCTAAAAATACTTTTTCATACTCTCCTAAGAGAACAAATCCTAAGTGCTATTATATTAAATCTTAGGAAAATGTAATCATGATGTTTTCAACAAGATAAAAGATATGAAAACATCTTTCTTTAAATAAAGTGTCTTAATTTACTTACATGCTTCTTTAATAAATGAAGAAACATTTATGAAAATAAATTATATCTAAGATTCAGGGTGAACTGTGAATCTTATGTGATAAGGAAAGAAAATATAAGAAAGATATCTTCCTACTAAACATTTGATTTGGTGTATGAGAGAAAAGTTACAGTTCCTGTTTTACTTCACTTGTAATTCAGAGTAGAGACCTCTGTTCTTTGTGGTTCTATAAAACACTAAGTGAATTTAATATAATAAATAACTTACCAAAAATTAACATTTGCACATTTGTATTAAAAGACTTTGAATGAACAATCAAGTAATATTTAAAACCCCTGCATTCCAGACTTCATCAAAACTGGAATTTAAATCCAGAACTAGAACTTTAATATTGACATAATTATAAGGTTATATGCAGGCCAAAAGAACACATGAAATATATTAACATTTCCAGAATTGAAAATGCATTACATTTTCCAATTACCTATCAAAGAGTTCATTGATATCAAAGGAATAAACTAACCACACACTCAGACAACAGAATGGCCTAAGAAGACCACTCATCTCTTGAAATCTATCAAACTACATACATCGAGCGCAGAAAGAGTCTTGATGTTCCAATATTTGCAACATCAAAAGACCACAAAGTGGCCTTTGGCAGGCAGCTTGACTGGATCACCAATACCCAGGCCAACTGGCCCCAGGTGTGCATGCATACACATGCTTTTGGCAGGCAGAGTAATCAGCAACACCACATTCAAGTGTCTGAAGCAGCAGTGTCTTTTAGTTTTCCAAAACTGGGGTGATCATCCCTTAACTTCCAGTCTCAATTGTACTGTATTTGATCTAATTCATCACTTTATCTTATCCCCTACCCATCTCAACCCACCAGCATCCCTGCAGCAGAATAAAATCACTCCAGTAAGGGGAAAATCATTGCATACAAATAAATGGAATATGTTTGATTTTGTCCCATAATTTTAGAGTTTGCTTCTATGGTCAGCAGTAACAGATTAATCATTATCATAGTTAGTCAATAGTTAAGTTGTATTTGAAATGATTGTTATTACTACCTATCCTATTTTAATCAGGATGCTGTACATGTTATAATCAGTTATTTTTCAATTGTATGATAGTACTATGGATGTATTGGGTAATAAATATCACCACAGCTCATTACCAAAGGATTGGGTGCTGAGGCAAATAATAGATTGGCATCCTTTATGAATTGGGAAGGTAAGTGCTCAGGATAGCCACAAAGAGCCACCTATATCTAGTTGACAACCTTGAAGAACAGACATCTCCTAGTGAAGGCTCAATACTACTGATACATATATCTGCTGCAGGAAATCAGAAACATTAACACAGAAAAACAAATAAAATAAAAATGAGAAAATAAAAATGAAAATACACAGCAAAATGCAGCCCAAGATACCCACCGCACCCAGAAGAAGCATAGAGCACAATTAGATAGACATTGGAAGTCAAATACTGGATAATTCAGATATGATAGCAGTAGAAGTGAAAAAAAGTAGAAAGACTATAGAGAAAATAATCTCAGATACAAAAAGAAATGATGCTTAAAATCAAAGATATTAGAGGTGATACAGACAAAAGAATAGATGAGCTTTGAAAATTAATGGAAAAATAAGCCCAACCCAGAAAATTAAATCCATAAAATAGATTCAAGCAGAAATCAAAACAATTAAAATATCCATTGAAAATATATGTAACACATTAAACAAAGGAGAAGATAAAATATCACATCTTGATGACATAATTTTAGCTATTGATCATGAAAAGAAAGATTAAAAATATCAACAGACCATGGTAAATGAACCCAACAGCTATAAAATGAAGTAAAGAAGAATAACATAAGTTTGATTGGGGTCACTAAGAATACTGGAGAGAGCACATGCCACAGAAATAATGGTAGAAAACTTCCCAAGCATGCATAAAAATTTGACACACAAAATAATGAAGCATATAGAATTCTAAACAGCCATGACAAAATAAAACCACATTAAGATATAATAATTAAAATTCCAGAAATTTAGCAAAAGAATACAATATTAAAACCTGTTAGAGAAAAGAAATAGATCAACTATAAGGAAAGCTCTTTCAGAATCATGGTGGATTTCTCAAAAGAAACCCCTAAATCAAGCAGAGTTTGGAATGAATTATTTAAGCCCTAATATAAAACAACTTACACCTCAGCTTGATGTACTCTGTGAAGATATCTTTGAAAATTAATGGGAAAAATATGATACTTCCATGACAAAGAACAACTGAAAAAATTCATGACCACCAAGCCACCTCTACAAAGGGTACTGAAAGATATTCTAGACAGAGATAAATGTGACCACATTTCCTAAAATTAAACCCAAAGAAAAACAAAGGACAAGAAAGAATGCAAGGCAAGGCAAGCAGTTAAACAGAGGGCAATAGCAGGTAACCAACAGCAGGAAAGTGTCATGACAAAGATAATACAATACATATCAGTCACAATGATCAATGTAAATGACCTTAATTCAGCAATTAAAACAAACAAGATGGCAAAATGCATAAATAAACAAGTTCCAACAATATGCTGTATACAATAAATATATTTAATCCAAAAGATAATACATTGAAAGTCAAAGGACAGAAAAGCAACACTCCATGCATCAAGAACACAGAAAAATAGAATGGGTAGTTATTCTGATTGAAGATAATGTGAACTTCAAATTAAAAATGATCAAAGAGATAAAGAAGATCACTATATGCATGTTATGGGAAAATTTCAAGAGGAGGAGTTAATAATCATAAATATGTACACACCAAATATAGAAGCACCCAACCATATAAGATGAATATTAATGGACAAAAAAAATCAAATAAGCAATAACAAAGTTGTAACTGGAACCTTAATACCCTATTGTAACAAAAAGATAGATCAACAAGACAAAAATCAGTGAAGAAATATCAGAACTGAACCAAATTTGTGAATTCATGGATTTAAGAGATCTTAACAGAGTTTTTCACCCAACATCAGAATACATATTCTTCTCAGCTATACCTGCGACATTCTCTAAAACAGACCATATAGCAGACTAAAAAAGAGATTAGACTTATTTTATTCTTAATCTTGTACCATATCTCAGTGCAATGAAACTGGAAATTAATGGCAAAAGTAACTGCAAAAACCTCATAAGCACATGGAAATTAAGACCCTCCTAAATAATTGATGGGTCACATATGAAGTGAAACAATATCTACAACTAAACAAAAAAGCAGATACAACATACCAAAACCTGTGGGACACAATGAAAGCAGTTCTATGGGGGAAATTTATAGTAATAAGTTCTCAAAATAGGAAAATATGACTTCAAATAAATGACATAATGCTGCACATCAACCTTATAGAAAAAGAAGAGCAAGACAAGACCAAAGTCCATAGAAGGGAAAAAATGATAGGTCTCTGAGCAAAAAAATAACACAAACAATTGAAGAATAAAATAGTTGCTTATTTGAAAGAATACATAGAACTGAAAAATACTCAGCCAAAAGTATAGAAAATACTCAAATTCATTCAGTGAAGAAAAGTATAAAAATACTCAAATTCATTCAATGAAGAAAGAAAAGAGCTAAATCACTATAAATTCTGTGGAAATTCAATTATCAATACCTACATTCAGAACCTTTGCTGTCATAGTAGAAAACACAGAAAAATAGATAGGTTCCTAGACATATATGAATTACCAAACATGAATTAAGAAGGTACAAAAACTCTGAATATTCCATTATCAGTTAATGAGACTGAAAATATAATTAAAAATTGACCAATAAAGAAAATCCTAAGTTCTGATAGATTCACTGCTGAATTCAACAAAAAGTTTAAAGACATAATAACAATACTCCTCAAAGTCTTCAATGAAATTGAAAGGGAATCAGTACTCCCTAACTCATTCCTGGAGGGAAATAGTATCCTAATACCAAAACTACAGAGAGTCCCAATCAAAAAAGGAAACTGCAGGCCAATCTCCCTTATGAACATAGATTAAAAAATCTCCAATAGCATACTGGTAAACGTAACTTAGAAAATCTTGAAGAAGATTATGTAGCATGACCAAGTGGGATGGGTGCCTGGAATGCAGGTATGGGTCAACATATACAAATCAATAAGTATAATATACAATATCAACAGAACTAAGAACAAAATCACATGATCAACTCAATAGATGAAGAAAAACTTTGACAAATTCCAAAAGTCATTCATGATAAAAAAAAAAAAAAACTACAAAACACTAGACTAAATGGTCTTTACTTCAATCTGATAAAAGCCAACATAATAAATATATTAAATGGATAAAAACTGAAATCTTTCACTATAAAATAAGAAACAAGACAAGGATATCCACTATCACCACTTTTATTCAATGTAGTTCTGAAGCCATTAGCCAGAGCATTAGACAAGAAATAGAAATAAAGGAATAAGATAGGGATGGAAAAAAGTTAAATTATCATTATCTGGAGATTTTTATATACTATATAGAAGACCTAGAATGCACAACCAAAAAAATTCTTGATTTAATTAGCAAATTCAGTAGCATAACAGGATACAATATGACCCTCAAAAGTCAGTATCATTCCTATACACAAATAGCTCACTGAGAGAGAAATTAGGGAAATCACACCTAAGTAAAAGAACTATACATTGAATAGAACAGTATTCTAAAGAAGGAGATTGATTATGGTATCAGAAACTTCAAAGATATCCCTTGCTTATCAATAGGAAGAACCAACATAGTGAAATTGGCCATTCTCCCACAATTGTTATGTGGACTTAGTATAATATCAATCAAAATATTAGCATACTGCATAGAATGAGAGAAAACATTCCTAAAATTCATTTGGAACCAGAAATGAACTACTATAGCAAAAGCAATTCTGGGCAATAAATGAAAGCCAGCAAGCATCACAATCCGTGACTGGATGTTACACTACAAAGCTACTGCTATAAAGTCAGCATAATACTGGAAAAAAACAAAACAAAACAAAACAAAACAAAAACAAAAACAGACCTGAGGATCAATGGAACAGATTAGAAGATGCAGACACAACTAGAAACATCCTAAACCACCTTGTTTTTGAAAAAGTGTCCAAACATGTTCACTGAAAAAAAGATAACCTCTTTAATAAATGGTACTGGAAAACTGGCTTTCTACATGCAAAAGACTAAGACTTGACCCATGTCTATGTCAGTGTCATAAACTAAAGAGATTGGTGGTCACATTTGACCAACTAATTCCCTTTCTGGATACTTTCACAAAAGAATTAAGGACCTCGTACCATAATGATATATGTGCACACATGATTATGGCAGCACAATTTGTAATAACTATGTATTGGAAATAACTGAAATGCCTATCAAATTAGAAATGGATAAAAAAAGATATGGTGTTTTTATACAATGAATTACTGCTGAGCCATAAAGAAGGATAAATTTGAGACTTTTATAGATAAATGGATGCAACTTGAGACAATATTCATAAGTGAAATAAATCAGACTTGTATGTGTAAACATTATATTGTCTCCCTAGTGTAAATGTGAAAGTGTATATAGATCTAAAAATCTATAATAGATGTTGGGAAATGGGAAAAAGCTGTTCAAAAAGAAAGAAACTAGGATGGGAGATATGAGAAAAGAAGGAAAACAAAAAAATAAATAAAAACATGAATGAATAAATATACAAGAGAGTTATAGTTGAACTACTAATTTCTATTGGTTCACCAAAAAGAAAGATTTATGCTTATATAGTTTGTTTAATTTTCATGCCTATGTCTTATAAGCTGAGCAACTACTTTGAAGATAATAATATGAAATGTATTAACCAATATTCCTCTTCTGCTATCTTGTTTTGAAATTTTGTATCATTGTTTTCATTGTTTTTCCCTTGAAAGTAAAATTAAAAACCATGAAGCACCTTATAGATTTCTCTGGTGACAATTTGATGAAGATTAAAATCATTTATTTTTCAAAGAACAAAGTAATATGGGTAAGAAGTTAAATTATTAGAGGTTACCATGTTAGGATTGATGAGGATTTCCTTTTACCCTGAACTGAAACATCATACGTTTGTACTTCAAAATCATAGTGAAGATGAATTAACAGAAATTGTTGTATACAAACTTGTAGTAACATTTATTTGGAACTTTATACACAGGTATAGAGTTAACTTTTGAATAACATATGTCACTCAAGGTCTTATACAGAAATAAAGTTACTTTCCCAAAATACCATTTAGATATATTAACATAATTTCCTTTTGTTAATACACCCAATAGTACAGTTGTATAAGTTGTACATTTAGAATGCATTTTTGCCAAACAAAAAGGATTCCTTTTAAGACTGCTCAAGTGATTAGTCTACTTATGCTAGTATTGCTGCTAATCTTTTGCTCATTTTCTTGCTTATGTTCTAAAAAGAATGCTACATCATAGCATCACACTGACAGAAGTGATTTGGATAAGTTGTAGGGTGACTTTATTTAATTTCTTCTGAAATTAAAAGCATATTTGAGCATAATTATTTGCCAAATAAATAAAATATATTTTTAGAAAATTTCAGTCATTAACTATGCTATTGATTGTGCTAATATTCTAAAAATAGCATATATAGATTATGAATATTAATACGATCGGTCCTTTTTATTTTCATATTTGATCCTACAAAGTAAAGCACATTTACTAATTAGTTCTAAGCCTATAGAGGGTTTTCTCTCTTTTATTTTTTTGAAACAAATATGAGTTGAAATTTACATATCTTATTTTTCACATTGTCTCATTCATTTTTTCATGACCAATATGACTGAAATATTTTATTTTTTAAAAGACTGGTATGGCCGCCCTGGTAAGTGGCTGTGTCCTGGCAAGCCATGGTCACCCCAGGGTGAGAACCAGCAGCCTCTCTTGAGATCCATACTATGTTGGAACTTAGGGTGCTGGGAAACCAAGCAATCAGCTTGCTGCCCCGGTAAGCAGCTGTGGTCTGGCAAGCCACATCCACCCCAGGGCGAGAACCAGCAGCATCTCCTAAGATCCGCTTCATGTTGGAATTTAGGTGGCTGGGAAAGCAAGCAACAAGCCTGCCTTCCTTGTAAGTGGCTGTGAGCCTACCAGCACACAGGCTGAGAATCAAACATCCCATCCCTCCCATTACAAGTAGGAGCCAGAGATCTTAGTTTCTCTTGATAATTTGACCATAAGTAATATAGGAAATAAGGGGGATTTCCTTCTACCATCTCTCTGAAGGCAAATATTTTTATCACCATTTTGCTTTGTCCTGAAAAATGGTATTGCTCTATTCAATATTCTGTTTTGATAAGTTCTGTAATATTTTATATTTGATTTTGCAATACCTGATTGAAAGAATAACTATTATGAAGATAATGAGATATACTATGATACCTATTACTGTTATCCTGGTAACCTGCTCTGAAGTTCTGTATCAAATTCACTACACTGTCTCAATTGGCTTTATTCCATCTTGTTCTGTTGTATTTTACTATCTTCAATATAATAAAAAATTTTAAAAAATAAAATAAAAATAAAAAACTGGTATACAGAAAATAACATACTAATAGAAGACCAGCTTATTTTCCAAATTATGAAAATATGTCTTTAAGAATGTCAAATTGTTAAATCTTTAATTTTCACAGATTTATATTAAAAATAACAAATACCAATTTTTGGAATTATGATGCTAAGTGATCAGCTATATTTTGTTGTATATGCTCCAGAACATAATGTAAAAGTTTGGCAATCTTAGGTATCACAACACAAACACACATAAATCAATATTCATATTGTGTTACAGGTAAGAACAAAATTAAAAGTTCAGAACATCTTCCTTTTGAAGCTTAATTTGTAGATGGGTAGTGTTAGGTTAATAAGGGAGGGAAAAATTTCAAAAGCACAGAAGAGCAAGAGTAAAGACCAGAAGGGAGGAAAGATCTAGGAATATTCTAAAAAAAAACCCAAGAGGTGAAAACATGGCTGACCGGTAGGTAGCAGGATATGGAGCCTCTCTGAGAGAGACATCTCAAATGCCCGAATAGAACACCCTGGAGAGACCCAAACAGAGGGAGACGGATTTTCTCAACCAGGAAGAAACTGAAGTGAAAGAAACTCCTTGAATATGAGGTCCAGGCCTATCACTAGAGAAGTGAAGATCCATGAGCACGACAGTCTCACTGAGCCGCCTGAATTCGTGTCTGAGATCAACCTGAGCATCTGAACCCGCACCAATGCAACTGGCTTGAGTGACCCGAGTGTGGAACAGAACAGCCCTGTGTGCGACTCACCCAGAATCAGCCATGCATGTGAACCACCCAGAGGCACTGTGAATTTGCACTGCAGCCATGCTGAAGTCAGAGGTCTGGGAGCACAGCAGTTCTCAGGGACCAGCATCAACCTGCAGTGAATGATGAGAATAAGATCCTCCCACAGGAAAGGGGCAACCAACTGGACAACATGTTGGAGTTGGGCAGGATGGCCCTAAATGTGTAAGGAAGTGGCTTCTGTTGGTGGCTCCACTCTTGGAGTGGATTGGTGGGATCTGTTTGGACTGGGCTTCACCATTGGCCAGGACCCAGTGGGTCATCACAAACCAATTCCCCAAGCATGGTGAGCACTGACACAGTGAGGGCCCATGAAGGTTGACTGGCCCAGAGGGGAGGAGCCAGCATACACTGCCCTTGCTTTCACTTCAGTCTCTGATAGGAGACTGGAGAGGGCAGAAGCCCCTAGCCTGCATGCTCCAGAAAAACCCTAACCAACAAGAAAAGGGGCTGGGAATTATACCACACATCTGTACAAAAGGAACCAAAAGCATGACAAGAGAGAAATAAGAAAAAGTCCCCAGCCCCTGACCCTGAGAATATTGATCTGGGAGAGGTAAATAAAAAAGAGATTGAGGACAACAAACATGCAACATCAAACACAGCATCAGCAGACATAAAGAGATATCTTCAGGACCTCGTAAATGAGATCAAAACTGAAATATTAATTCAAGTTAAACAAAAGATAAGTAGACTAATAAAAGAAGGGCTAAACACCTCTCAAGAAGACAGATGGAAGCATGGAGGAACACAAAAGGAGAGAAAGATTCAATAAAGAATATAAAGAAAACCTAGAATTTATGAAGCAGATTCAAAGAGATTACCAGGATACTAAAAACCCCATTAAAAGCTGGTAAAACTGTTTGAAAGAAACTAAGGATAGACTTTCAAAACTTGAAGACAGGCTTGCAATGTGTGATCATGAAAGGGAAGATCTCTTAAAAATAACAAGGAAGCAGGCAGTAACAATATGAAGACTAGAGGACGACAAGAGGATCTATAACTTAAGAATAAAAGATGTGAATGAAGAAGCAGGAGTCAAAACAAAGAAATTGCAAAGAAATTCCTCAGAAATTACCAAGGAAAACTTCCCAAACATAGAAAAAGGAAATTATATGCAGATGTATGAAGCATACAGAACTCCAGCCACCTACAACCAAAACAGAGCTACACTCAGACACATAATAATCAAGATCCCAGAAATTCAATGTAAGAACAGAATATTAAAAGCCATCAGAGAAAAGAAACAAATCACCTATAAAGGAAAACCCTTCAAAATCATGGCAGATTTCTTGACACAGACCATCAAGTCAAGAAGAGCTTGGAGTGAAATAATTCAAGCCCTGAATGAGAACAACTTCCAGCCCAGATTGATGTATCCTGCAAAACTCTCTATAATAATTAATGGTAATTACTTCCGTGATAAATAGGAACTGGGAGAATTTGAGACCACCAATCCAACCCAACAAAAAATACTGAAGGACATTCTAGAGAGAGAGAAAAAGAAGAGGAGGATTTCAGGAACAGTGGTGGAGAGGCCTCAATGAACATGGCAGACAGTGGAATGAAAGAGAAAAATAGACAACCAATGGCAGAAAAATAGAATAGCAGAAGTAAGGCAGAGAAGATTGGCTCTTATCTCTAATATAGATGACCTCGATATACTAACAAAAAGAAACACAGGCAGAGTAGATCAGGAGATAGGTCCATAAAGATGCTCTGTATAGGGAGTTAGTGGGACCCAAAAGAAGCAGTGCACCCTATGGGAGTAAAAGGGGAGAGAGTGTCTAAAAAAGGAAGGCAGAGGATATCGTTAATATGGTAACTAGATTTAAAATCTACATTATTCTCACCATTCTGTTTAGATGGATTACATGCTGTTCCTGTTTGTCTACTTACACTAGACTTGAGGACAGGTCAGCTATCCCAAAATTAAGAGGACATACTATGTTAATCAACCTTAATTTCCTGTCAAATTAATCTGAAGCCCTGTATAACTTGCACTGTCTTATTATGACTGATCTTATTTGAATCTGGTTTGTTAGAGTACTGTTTTATATTGACTGATTTTATTCAAATCTGTTATGATTGATAGCATCAAGTCTAAGAGTAGAGGCAACTACACTGAAGATGACAAGATTCACTAAGATACCCACTCTGGTTTGATTATTAACTGCTTTTGAAGTCTTATAATGTTTCCAAAGCTTTTTTTTATTAATGTTGTTATATATTGCTGAAACATCATGGTAACCATTGTAGATCACCTTGTATTGTGGTTTTAATGACTTTTGCTTCTTGCTCTTCTAGGAATTGTTTTGTTTTGTCTTGCTTTGTTTTGTTTTTCCCTCTAATACAGAAAGGGTAGATACACATGTAGAGACTCATGCATGTGTAGAGCTTATAAACAGTTTACAAGAATCAACTATATAATGCATATTGAAACAAACAACTACTTTGAAGAAAAAGAGACACTACAGTACCCAGTGATGAGTCCATAATGTCATGATGTGAAACCCAGCAATAATATCATTCTTTGTTCAAAGTGATTTTAGCTTGTTTTCTTTTGTTTAAGTTAAACACACATGAAGGTACTGATAGCAAGTTTTTGAGGAGAATGAGAGACACTATGACAGCCATTCTTGGTTTCCCAATTGTCTGGTCTTGAAGACCTGAAACTCCTATCTTGTCCTGTTCAGATCAGTTCCATACTATGTTGTTTCATGTGAATTCCCAGTATGTGATGATATGGACAACTACTTGGAAGAAAACAAGATTCAATATGATAGATAGAGAGTGAATATCTCCAATTGTCTAGCTTTGAAATTTATGTCTCTTACATTGTTTTCTTGTGATTCAGTTTGCTCTGTTTTGTTGTGTTTAATTTTACCCTTTTGGTATAATTGCATGTATGTTTAAGTGTGTAAAATGGATGACCATTTTACTCTTTTTGTCAGATCTTGGAGCAGAACTGTTAACAGTCTCACTGTTTGAACATTTACTTTGCATGTTTTAATTTTATAATTTGTACAACTATGTCCAAGGTGTCAGTATGTAATTTATCAAGTAATGATTTCTTAGTGTTTTGTTTTGTTCTTTTTTTTTCCCTTGGAATTCTGTATTGTTGCTACACTTTATTTCTGTTTTTTTTCTCTTTAAATAAAATTTTTTAAAAAATGAAAATGACTATGAACAGTGAAATGAGTTAGAAAAAGCTGGAGATAATAATCAGCATGGGACACTGTGGGTTGTTAAGATTTGTGCTACCCTGAGATGAAAAAAAAATTTTGCCATGCAATTTATGTTTACATTTCTGTTTTCTGAGTAATTACTCTCAGAGGCTTCTGAGGAATAGAAGTTACATGGTAAAGCAAGACTAGAGATAGACAATGGATACATAGAGCATTGCAGAGGACTGACACATTGTAGTAATGAATAAAGAGTAAAGAATTAGAAAATGAGAAGTAACAGAGAATCCACAAGTGACTAAAACAGCCTTCTTATCTTTGACAGAGAGCAAAGACAGAATAATGAAGGAGTCCTTTCAACATATATCCACATACTTAAAATATGTCTAGAAGAGACTTTATAATATTTTCTAAAATTAACTGCATGGATCATAGACCAAAATGCACAAAATCACTAAACTTCTATAAAATAAATTAGGAGAAATTACAGATGATTTTATGTTTTACCATCATTTTTCAATACAAATCACAAAGTACAATGAATGAAACAAATAATTGATAAGAGAAACTTCATTAAAATTAAACTTTTCTGCTCTGCCAGATCAGTCATAGTCCATAAAATTTGGAGAATAATACCCCTTATCTACAACTTAAAAGAAGGTTTTATTTTGCCACAAAGTTAAAGTCAGCTCATTCCAAGACAGAAAATGGCATAGCAGAGGTGCATAGCAGAAAAAAGCTACTCTTACCCTGGTATCTAGGAAGTGAAAGGAGAAGAGAGAAGCCAGCAGGAAAACAGACTCCTCCAAGCACTCACCCAGTGACCCACATCTTCCCACCAGACTCCACTCCTAACAGTAAATCTGCTATATTGCACCTATAATTCAGTCACTTTCCAAATAGGCCTTCCATAATAAATACTGAAGGAAGTTATAATAAGAAGAGTAAATAATATACACATTAAAATAAAAAAGGAACTAAGAAATTTAAATAAGGGTTAAGAACTATATATTCTTGAATATATTGCCATAAAAATAAAGATTAAAATATATTCAGTCAGTGAATATATATTCATTTATTTTTTTGTATGCTAGGATTTAAAAAATGAAAAAAAAAACTGGGCCTAAAATCATATGACAGAAAGTAACCATGAAACTCATGACATTGCTGGAGTTACTTTTTAACTGTAACTTGTGAAAATTTCTCATATTCTACTTTTCTAAGTATCATGTGTCCCTAACATAATTAAATATTATGATTATCATTTTCTCACTTTTCAATTTGAGAACTAAATTTTTCTTGTCATTTCTTCACTATATTTCCCTTCATGGTCCTGGGGATTAAATGCAGGACTTTGGGTATGCTAGGTAACACTCTGCCACTGATATACTCCCAGCACTGCTTATTAATTAGTTAATTAAATATTTTGTTTATTTGTGTGATGATGTCTATTCAAGTTCCCCAGTCTGACTTCAAATTTCTCATCCTTTTGCCTTAGAATCCTTAATAGTTGATGTTACAGAAATGTACCCACTACTGGATAATTTCTTTTATTTTTCATTAAGCAGAAATAGCAAAGTCATAGCCTATATATCATCTGTTTTTCCATGCAGTCATTTTTAATTGGATTTATTTTAGTAACTTCTTTATTAATAACTCTTATGTTGATTCCATAATCTTTTATATAAAGCTTCAGCTCATTATCTCTGACTTGTTAATTGAGAATGCAACATACAATCAATATTAACCGTTCTGTGTTATTTTTCCTTGACTTAGGTGCAAATATCTGTCTCTCCCATTTTATTTTTAGCGTGAATGCTAAGCCCTTAACCTATGTTTACAGCTCAAGGCTTTACTTTTAAAGTGGGAGCAATAAATATACACTTGTGATGGCTATTATAAAGGGAGTGGGCTCAAATATTTATATTTTTCATTTTTAAACTCTGTAGTATTTCAGTATTGCTGGTCACTAAATGTCTCTGTCTCTATCTGGAACACTTATAGTACTGCATAGCCCCACTTCATTAATACCAAAATTTCTCAAAGATTGTTGGCAGCAGTTCTCAAACTGTATTGTGCATCAGAAACTATTAAAAGTATTAAAATAGATTGTTAGGTTCTGATCATAAGGTGACTGATTTGATAACTGCATGAAAGAGTAGAAACTGCATTTCTAACAAGATACTAGGTCAATCCAATTTTTCTAGTACAGAAACCTCTGTGAATGTGGAGCCAGTGAATTTTCAGATATCTCTGTCTCTCTTTTTCTGTGTCACTCTTCTATCACCCCTGCTTCCAAACCAGCAGCATCTAAACAAGGTCTTCTTCATGTGACTGAATCACAATCTGGGAAGACATTGAACAAAATTCATATTTGGACTGCATGTAGTACAATGTAAGTGAGTACAAACCATGTTGCTTCAAGTGATTGACATTTACAGGTTGCTTGTTTCCATATCATGTACAGCAACTGGGGTTACTGACAGTACTAGAATATTTACTTAACATCCACAAAGCTCTAGGTTTAATCTCTAGCACCACCATCGCTATCAACAAAAAAATCCTTTTTCTCACAGCACGTATAACCTAATTCAATTTTACTGATAATATTTTTTGCAAGTTTTAATTATAAGTACTTATTTTAATAAATATTTGAGAAGTCACTAGAATAAAATAATGTTTTTCTTTCCTTTTGTTGATTAAATGCCCTAGAATAAGATCTGTAGACATTTGTGTTATCTACATAAAATTACTTAATACTCAAATTTAAAAGTGTGTAAGAGATAATTAGTAATAATGAAAATTAAACTTTATCATTCAAATTTGATAAAATGTGCTTACTAATATTTTGTAGTCTAATTTTGATAACTGAGTTGTGAACTGTATTATAAATATTAGGATAATAATTTTTTAGGAGAAAAAATAATTAAATTTAGAACAATAAAATAAAAAATGCAATGCTCACTACATGTAGGAAATAAATGTCTGAAATTGTGTTTTCCAGATATGTGAATTTTAATTGATAAGTTAAATTAATATTAAGATTAGGGAAGGTTGTTTTATATTTCCTCATATCATAATTATTAGAAAAAGTATTTCCCATAAATAAAATAGTCAAACACCTTAAAGCTTTTGAAAACTTTCCAAGCCATGTTTATTATTTTTCTCTGAAGTCAGAACTTTTTATATTTTAGCAATATAAGTTGATGGATTTTTCATATCTTGTACTTTTTTGTATTGGCACTCAGATATTCGTACTGGAAACATTTGAACTACTCTAGAGAAAACCACTTTTAAGCCAATTTCATTTGACATATCTTGAAAAATCAAATTATAGAGATGAATAAAATTAATATGTCTTAAATATCCGCCAATTTCTTACAAGATTATATCTGCACTGGGAGATCATTCAATTCTCAAAGATTAAAGTGCAAGGAATTACAAATTGAAAAGATAAAAAAAATTTTTCATTGTTGGGTCTGATTAAAGTACAACAAATTTGGTATCATATCCAAAGTCTGTTGAAGCAAGTAGAACATTAGATTTTATTCTCTGCAATGCATTCAATAGTTTTGTGTTTATTAAACAAATTCCTAAAATAATTACTATCTGGAAAACTCATTCGAGTATTTCAGTAATATAAGCTGACATTAAAACATTTTGTCAAAGTCATCATGTGATCTAATAGGAATCATTTGCCCAATAATTTTAGCAAGATAAAAATCTCTTTTGCCATGAAATACCTTCTTTGAAATAATATTAGAACTTGAGACCATACTTATAGTAAAGTAAGTCAGACACACGTGTAAACATTGTGTTTTGTCACTAATGTGAGAAGCTGAATGAATAATTAAGATCCAAAAGTACAGTAGATACTGAGAATTGGGAAAAAAAACTGTTCAAAAGAAAAGACAAACAGTGATATGGGAAAGGAGAAAGAAAGGAAAAGAAAAGAAAAAATACATACATCTACACAAGGCAGTTAAGATAGTTACATAACCAGCTTCTCTTAGTTCATTGAAAACAAAGCTTTTTGCTTTGTTTAATATTATTATTTGAACAATATTTCATGCCTGTGTCTTGGACTCTGAGTAACTACTATGAAGTTAACAGTATACAACATATTAAATATTGTTAATGTCTTATAATCTTGTTTTGAAATTGTTTTATTTTTATTTTTTTTGTCTTTTTAAAATAATAAAAAAGAAACAATATTGTATTTTAAAATATAAAAAGAACAATTAAGGTCACTGAAAAACTTTGAGTTTCTTAGAAGGTATTATTCATTATATAATTTTCAGTAAAGAGATCACACCCAGCTCAATTAATTTTATTTTTGAAATTTACTTATTAACAGTTATAAACTAAGGAAATTCTCATAAGACTTTGTATATCATTTTCCATTACAGACTTTCTATTAATAATGAATTATTTGATATAAAGTAGTATCATAAACCTTATAAAATTCTACAAGCCATCTGTCAGTGTCTTTCAAGGTTACATTTAATTTGTTTATATGTAAAATTTGAATTTCTGGGATTTTTTTGTTGTTTTGATTTCTGATTTATTTTAAACCATATATTGGTTATTTTCTCTAAACCATCAACCAGTTATATATATTCTGCAGAGCAATTACCTCTTGTATATGTTTCTAACAAAACTGTGAATGTATGATATGGATGTAGCTAACATATAGTATTTTATTCTCTTATTTCTTATGTATCTAATTCAGAATTTTTCACTTTTTATTACATTTAATAATTTTACTTAATGTCCTCTTTAATAACATTTAAGATCACATCCTTATTTACTAATACATAATAAGGAATATTCCAATCTTTGAGGAAACTCGAACTTTCAGTAATTGAAACTGAGTATGATCAATGCAGTAGTGTCCCTTAAAATGTTATCTAAAATAAAACTTTCTGAATTTAATTAATCATATGATATTTATAATGATTTATAAATATCATATGAAATATCAAGAACAAGCACAAAATACTTTTTCAGCATTGAATTTTAAGTGCCCTTAATACTGGCTGTACACATAATGTATCAAAGTTTGACAAACAAATCTATAATATAAATTTATTGTGAATTTATAAATGTAAATATCTAATTCTGTTTTTAATACTCATGAATTTTTAAGGTAAATCAAGATAATAAGATAGATTTCAAAGTATATATTTAATTTTTCATTTGTGCTGTGCTCTTTGAAATTTAATGAGTTAGAGAGATTATACACACACACACACACACACACATATAATGATGCACTTATCTATTTATATTAATACAAGGACAATTCAAGAAAAAAATTGGTATAGTGTTTGGAATCAAAAATAGGCCATAATAAAGGCCAAGTAATTGTCCTAGCACTGAGTTACAACCTCAGCTTCATATATGAAAATAATTTGACAAAGATATCCAGAACACACATTTGAATAAGGATAATCTTCAAGGGGCCAGTTTAGCTCAGCAGCATAAGCACCTTCCTGGCAGGTGCAAACTCAGGAGTTCAGTCCCCGGTACCAAAAAATCCAAACAAACAAACAAACAAACAAAAAAAAAAAAAGAAAAAGGATAATCTTTAATAAATGTTGCAAGGAAGATTGGAGACTCACATGCAGAATAATGAAACTAGATTCTATATCTCAGGATTTGTATAAACAAGAATAGAAAACATAAAGGAACTTTCATGACATTGGAATTCACAAAAACTTACGGGTAAGACCCTAAAATGTAGGAAAAAAGTAAATTACTCAGATAACATCAAATTTTTAATAATCTGCAAAGAAAAAAGAAAAATATTGAACAGACATCAAACAGAAAGGTAAATCTATACTTCTGATATCCAGGGATTGACATCCAGAATATAAAAGAAACTTCATAAATACAATAGCAAAAAGTCAGTATGTCTTAAAAACAAGTAAAAGACTTCAAATGACATTTGTTCAAAGTAGAAGCACAAATGGTCAAAAGGTATATAAAAATAAAACTATTTCTCATTCATCATAGGGAAATGTAAATACAACCAAAATGATTATTGATAGCAAGTGCTACAAACACTATGAAGAAAGAAGAACACTTGCAGACTGTTGACGATAATGAAAATTAATACATTTTTCATAGACAAAAATCATGGCATTATCTTAAAACTAAAACTAAAACTAACAGATGATCTAACAATTTTTCCACTGGACATGAAATCAAAGAAAATGAAACCAAAGTATATTAATATCTGCACCCCCCTGCTTGATAAAATACTATTTACAGTAGCCATGGAAGAGAAACAACCAAAACGTCCAAAGAATTTAAAAGAAAATGTGGTATCTATACACAATGAAATACTATTCATCCATTAAATAAGTGGTCTTGTCATTTGTGACAACACTGTCAGAATTTATAATCATTATGTTATTTTAAACAAGTCAGGATGAAAAGACAGGTACTATATTGTGTTTTATTATGTTCTTGTGATTTGATTTGTAAGTGTGTGGTTATTAATTTGGTCCAAATAATCTACTGGCAAGTGTAGATTCTGGAAAACAGGAATTTGAGTACCTCTCTACTTATCATCTATAATTTTGTCTAAATATTAGTATTTTGCAGAAATATTTGAAATACATGCAGTTAATAATAAAACTGTCGGGGAGGGAAGGGAAAGAAAAAAAAATAATAAAACTGTCCATTGCTTAAGACAAAAACATATTTGTTATATAAGTAAATATTCCATATTCAATTATTTGTGTTGCTACTTTTAACACACACACTCCATTTTCTTGGTATAATTTTTCTGTAAAATATCCTAATGATGATTTTCTTTCTTTTTTTTTTTTTTCATTTTTGGTAATGGGAATCAAACTCAGGACCTTGCACTTGCCAGGCAGGCACTTTTGCAGCTGAGCTATATCACCAGTATTTTTTTTGTACCAGGGATTGAACTCATGACTTCACACTTACTCAAGTGCTTGAGCCACTGAGCTAAATCCCCAGTCCCCCTAATGATGATTTTCAAGGTTTGATATGTTATAATATCCTCAGGCTGCAAATAAACACATCATTTATGGTTCAGATTAAAATATTTATATAGTATTTTATTTTCAATATTTGAATTAGAGAGAAATGTTCAACTACAAATTCAATACAATTTGTACATTTTCTGATACCCCAAAATTCAGCATATCATTAATTTTACATTTATAGAGCAGTATTTTCTTTGTGATGAATCTTTCACGTATTACCATTGTATCAGCATGTCCATGCATTCTACAAGTACAATTTTAAGTCAAATATTGTAATTTCTGAATTTTAAACTCACTTCTGTATACAGAGAATGGAAGTTACATAAATTATTGAAGTTAATAATCTGTATATTAAACATGTTTTATAGATAATCATTCACTCTTTTTCTGCAGTAAGTATGATTGAATATGGATCCTCAAACATGCTAGGCAAATATGTAATCTAGCATTGAGTTTTGTCTTCATTCACTTGAAATTTTTGTTTGAAATAGATTTTCCCTATACTACCAAGGCTGGCCTTGAACTTTCTTTCCTCCTATCTTAGCCTATTATTGGTGGAGTAGCAGTCATGTGCCACCACCCGTAGCTAGTCCCAGTATTATGAAAATTATAAATACAGTCAGTCTATATAACCTCAGGGTCTATATCCAAAGACTCCACCAAATGTAAAACTAAAGTATTTGAAAATAATTGTACCTCTGTTAAACATAGAGTTTTTTCTGGTTATTTTTTAAAATCACAGAATAATAAATGATTTGTGTATCATTTGCATTGCAGAAAATAGTATGTTTAATTAGTCAAGAGAAAATTTGATTCATAAGGTGGTATGCACTTAAATTATATGGAAATAGCATGCACTGTAATGTATTTCTGAAAGAAAATAAGAAATGGAGGAGTTCCTACCTATTTCTAAATGCTTGCTTTCTTTTGAATGTGTTTTTCTAGATCTTCCATTATGAAAGTAAGTCCAGAAATCTGAATTTTTATGACAGTCATATTATTGTCAACATTCATGATTCCACATAGTTCCAACCTGCTTAATATGCATGTTTATTAGTATCACGTACCTCAAGACTATAGATCCTTTGAATACATCTGAAATTGAGTAATGTATTTTGAACTCTATTTGAAATTCACAGATATATGAAGAAAAGGGTGCATTATTTTTTCATTGATCCCAATAAAATATAATATGCTGCCATTCTTGTTAATTATTCAGACTGTTAAGGCATAATTGTTACAAAAGAAATCAAGTTGCCTATCAATTTTATTTTCACTGATTTGATTTCTCAATAATAACAATTTGAATTTTAAAGTTCTCTTTTTCAAATATTTAAATTCCCTAGCCACTTTAAGCAGTCCCTCCTTGTCTCTCTCTCTTTATATATATATATATATATATATATATATATATATATGAAAGAAAATACATATATATACAAATATATATGAAATAAATACATATATATACTTATAACTATATGAAAGAAATACATATATATACATATATATGAAAAAAATAAGAAATATACATATATATGAAAGATAAATATATATATGAAAGATAAAATAAAATTAGACTTTATGCTTTAGGGAAAATGAAGCTTAAAATGATTACTCTTTGGTTCAGGTTATGTGAGAGAGTGGTGATTTCCAAGAGACACTAAGACCAGATCAAAAGAAATCCAGCAGAGTTGTGTCCCCTTTATCCCAAAGGAAATAACTTCCATAGCCAAGGCTGACACTGACTGCTGTAAACAACTTATATAAACAGGGTCATAATTGCCACATACCACTACTGTGTACGTTAGTATAAATGTAGCCCAAGTAACTGAGTACCACTATGAGAGGGATATTAAATGGCCAAGGACTTCAGAAAAAAACAGGCTGGGGCGGAGCCTGTGGGTGTACAGTGACTGGGTGCCACAAGAGGGCCTGGACCAGTGGGTTGTAACTAAGTAGCTGACTAAGAGAGGTTTAATCCAGTCTAAGGCTCTGTATATCTTCTTTGAGCTGCCTGAGTCTCATGAAGTTCCTCACTCTGAATTGGTAACAACGTATACCTATAAAAGCACCTTTATAAAAAACGCTCAAAACGTGATTCTAAAGTTGACAATAAGTTTATCTTTAGGAAGATATTAATACAGGTCTCATGAATTAATCTATAATTCATGTCTGATTGTTTTCATTACAATCAGACATGAATTATAGTTTTATCTTGAAGCAACACATTGAGATTAATTTACCTAAAGAATACTGGGAATTAAATGTATAATTTTCTGAATAAAAAATGTATTCTTATTTATTTTGGTCTTGTCCACCAACTTCTAAATGACATTCAGAATAGTAATTTTCCTGCTCATTGTCTTGGCTTTCTCTTATATTAATATTTCAGAGTAGGGAAATATTTCATGTCATAATTTTTGTGAGTTTATTCTTTTACCTTTAAATGATTCCCATAAGTATATATTTTTAAAATCTCATCTCTTTAGGACACAACAGATACTTACTATATTGACTGAGATTTACAAATAAAAATTGTATAAACATAAGCAGTTTTTTTGGTAACTGCAAATTAGGATATGGGTCATTCCAACTGGATATTAACTTCTCCATAATTAAATATTTTCTATGTGGTAAATTAGATTTGATAGCTTATAAAACTATTAACCTTGTTCTCCTTGGTAACACACTAAATTTTTGGAG
>PVJX010024615.1:0-11371 GCA_004027295.1 Dolichotis patagonum
AATAAATTCTGGGAGAGGCCTAGATCAAGGCCTTTGTCCGCATGTCCTCATGGGGATTGGATTTAGGACCCCTTGGCTGCCCGTAACTTGGAATATGTCTTGGTGTCTTTACTCTTGCCCTGGGTTGCATTGGTGGTGGTAGATTGGAATTAACTTGCTGGGATTCCAGTGATGTCTCAATGGGATTACAAATATAACTTTTTGGATTGTGAGGAAAACTAGAAAGAGGATTACAATACTTGGATGACTGTACACAGTATTTGGGATTACAATAAGGAGAACTTGAAGAGGAAGGAGTGGAATGCGGGTGCTGCAGATGGACCTAGAAGGTGACTTGGAGGAGAGCTGGAGATCAAAGGAGAAGGAGGGGCGGGGAGGCCACGGAAGTCAAGCTGGGGGCATGGTTTCATGAGGGAGAAGGTGGTATGAAATGATATGAAAGATGCTGGGTAAAACTGAGACTAAGAATTTTGAGCTATTTCAAACTTATTTACTTTTTATTTTATTTTTATTTCAATCAGAAAAAGTAATAAATAATAGTAAAACACTTTCAAAAACAGGCTAGGAGGAGAGTAACAATAATCAACAGTTGGGGTATTGTTATATTCACAGTACAAGATACAGGCATGAAACACTGACCATTATTTATTGACCAATCTAGAAAATTACTAGCACAAAACTTTCCCCTCAGTGAACCGAGAGAAACCAGCTGTATAACTATCTTAACTGTCTTGTGTTCATATATACTTTTTCCTTTACCCTTCTTTTCTTTCCTCTTTCTCCAGTCACAGTTTTACTATTCTTTTAAATAGTTTTTTCCCTATTCACAATATCTACTGTACATTTTGAATCTTGTTTACTCTTTTAGATTCTCACACTAGGGAGACAATATGACGTTTACACATGTAGGTCTGGTTTATTTCACTTAGGAGTATGGTCTCGAGTTGCATTCATTTACCTGTAAAAGTATCAAGTTTATCTTTTTATGGCTGAGTAGTATTCTATCATATTAAGAAAATCCACATCTCTTTTTATCGATTTCTCAGTTGATGGACATTTGGGTTGTTTCCAAGATTTAGCTATTACAAATTGTGCTGCTATAAACATGGGTCACATAAATTTCTCTGATATGCTGTTTTTAATTCTTGTGGGAAGACACCCAGAAGGGCTCAAATTTGTTTTGTGAGATAAGTTCTAGCTTAACTTTTCCTTAAATGATTAGGAAGTTGTCCTAATACACTATTTATTGACCAAGCTAGCAGTTCCCTTTCTTTCATTTACTTCTCTCTTTTTCTCTTTCTATTTTTGTGGTGCTGGGCATGGAACCTGCAGCCTCGCACCTGCTAGGAAGCACTCTGTCACTGAGCCACATTTCCAGCCCCATCTAGCAATTTCTGACTATTCAGAAACCTATCATTGCTATATTATAGCAAACTGTTTTGTAGAATTTGGTCTAATTTATTTGGTTTTATGAATCATTCATCTTATATATTTATCATACTTTTAAATTTTCCTGTGTTTTATGATGCTTTGACATTTGAGGTTTTACTAATCCTGGAGAGAATGCCCTCCCAGGGTCGGCTGATTCCTTAGACACTGGCCAATCCAAAAGCTTTCCCCTAAACCACATCCTTTCTCTAACTCTCACTCTCTGTCCTCTAAGCCAGCCCAGGGCCAGCTATTGGGCCATGCAGGGACCACTCTATACCTCAGGGACACTGAAATTATTCAGTCTTGTACATGTTCAGCTACTGGTCCAGCCTCGCCCATTCCTTCCTGGAAAACCATGGTGAAGGATCTTGCCACACCATGCTTTTCTCTGCATCCTACTGTTTCCTGCCCTGCCGAGGTGCTTCCCCATGTGGCCTGTGTAGTGTGGCCTGCCTTCTCATGGGAGCTGTAAGTAACACACTTTTCTGTCTAAGCCTGCTCTCTCTGTGTCTTCTCCTTATTACACTGATTAAAGCAAAATTTCAGGTGAATTTGAAAAGATCTCTATCAGTACTAGATTGTTTCTAATTTCTAAAACTTTTTAACATATCCTAGTGGATAAGAAAGTAGTTTCTCACTCATATCTCAGACTTTTCCTAAGTATTCTGATAGCTTTATTCTTCAAATTAACTATGTATGTACTGTATATATGTATGTATGCATCTGGTCCTGGGGTGTGAGCCCAGGGACTTTGCACTGAGCTGCATACCAAGCTCAGTAATACCAAGCTCAATAATTTTTTATTTTTTAATTTTGAGAGAAAATCTTGCTAAGTTAGTAAGTTGCCCAGGCTGGACTGGAACTTGCGATCCTCCTGCCTCGCTTCCCAGAGTGCCAGGATTAGAGGTATACACAACACACAGATTAACTTGAAAATCGCTTCGGTAAGTTGTAAACTAAGCCTTTTAGGAACTCTGAGTTGGAATATGCAAATTTTTATATTAATTTGAGGGTGATAGGTGGGGCTTAAGCATTCTATTTATTAAGCATTTTATTCAAGACAAAGTGTTTAACTCCAAGTCTTCTTCTATGTCTCTATATATATTTTTTCTCAGTTAGATTTCTTTTTTCTTTTCTTTTCTTTTTTTTTTAATCAGTACTGGGGATCGAACTCACAATCGCTCGCTTGCAAGGCAGGCGCTTACGCCACTGAGCTAAATCCTCAGCTATATTTTTTTCTCAAAATGATTTTACATGCTTATAGCAATCTTATTTCTACTTATTTTACATCTTTGCTGATATTATGAGTGTGATCTTTTCTTATTATATTTTCTAACTACTTTTTACTGTTGGATAAGAACATTATTGATTTTTGTATGTTTATTTTGTAATGTACCATGTTCCTGAATCATTTAATATTTTTAATGGATTTCTTTCCTCCTCCTTTCTAATATTTATTTCTCCTCCTTTTTAGTATATATTTTTCTTTTCATGTATTTTCCTTATTAAATCAACCAGGACTTTCAGAACGATGTTAATTAAGAGTTGTGGTAGGGCTGCTGGTGGGAGTGTAGCCTGGTGCAGCCACTGTGGAAATCAGTATGGAGATTCCTCAGAAACTAGGATTCGAAGTCTCATTCAATCCAGCTATTCCCCTTCTGGATATTTTCCTAGAAAAATTGAAAATGACATGCTACTACAATATATGTGTACCCACGTTTATAGCAGCACAATTTGTGATAGCTACATCTTGGAAACAACCCAAGTGCCTATCAACTGCAGAATGCATAAAAAAGATGTGGTATTTTTTTTTTTTTTTGGTACCGGGGATCGAACTCACGACTTCGCGCTTGCCAGGCAGGCGCTTAAGCCACTGAGCTAAATCCCCGGCCCAAGATGTGGTATTTTTATACAATGGAATATTACTCAGTTATAAAGAAGGATACTCTTGAGGCTTTTATAGGTAAATGGAGGCAACTTGAGACCATACTCATAAGTGAAATAAATCAAACTCACATGTGTAAATATCATATTGTCTCCCTAGTATAAAAAAAACTGGAAGAGTAATAAGATCCACAATGTACAATAGATATTGTGATAATAAAAGGGAAAGAAAGCACTTCAAAGGAAAGAACAACTGGGACAGGAGAAAGTAGAGAAAGAAGAAAGGAAAAAAATATATATATATACACAAGATAGATAGTTATACTACTAATCTCTGTTAGTTCATCCAAAAGAACAGTTAGTGCTTTCATTGTTTGATTGTTTGATCATTTTTTGGGCCTAAATCTTGTAACCTGAACAACTTCTTTTAAGATAACAATATGCAATATATTAATCAGTGCTAATTTCCTACTATTATTTTTAAATTCTGTATTGTTTCCATCTTTTTTTCTGCTTTTTTTTTTTAAATAAAAAAAAAGAGTTGTGGTAGGAATCCTTGATTGTTCATGTGCTAATGAATCTATTTCTAGAGCTTAATTTGAAACATGATGCTTAAAGTTGGTTTGAGACATTTTAAAAATAACCATAAGAAAGTCTTACTTCTATTTTATTAATATTTTAAAAACTTGGCTATGAATATTCTATGTATCAAATATATTTTCATTATCTTTTCATGTATATCTTTTTCTACTTATTAATAAGATAGATTATATTAAAAGATTGTCTAATATTGACCTATATTTTTCTTCTTGTAATGAATACCACCTGGTCATGGTATATATTCCTTTTAGGTCATTAACATAGTCTTTTCCTAGAATAAATTATATCAATCAACTTATTACTATGGAATTATTCTAACATTTTTATAATCAATACCACTTGATCATGGTATATTTCTCTTCTAATGCCCTGTTGCATTCTCCTTGCTAAAAGGATACAAGTTCAGTCTATAAACTCAGGTATAGAAAAAAAAATAGTATATTTCTCATTCTGACACTTTTATTTAGAAATTTTGCATCAATATGAGCAAGAAAGGTAAGCATATTCTTTTCCTTTTCTGCACTATCTTTGTTGAGTTTGAAGCACTGGGTCTTTCCAAAGAACACAAGGAATATTTCCTTCTTTTTTCTATGTGCTGGTATAGTTGTTCCGGTTGCATAGAATGCATTGCTTCCATTTGCTATCTGAGGAGATAGAGATTCACACCTGGCACCACTAAGCCTGATACAACATTTCTGGCAGGTACAATTTGTTATAGAAAGACAGTATGCCATGGGGTTGTCTTAGTCTATTTGTACTGCTGCAACAAAATACTTGAGACTGAATAACTTACAAACAACAGGGTTTTTTTTTTTTCACATTTCTGGAGATGAGAGGTCTGAGTTCAAGACACAGTGTCTGGTGAGGATCTGCTTTATTCCTCCTGGCTTCTCACGGGAGCGTTCCCACAAAGGGAGAAGGCCAGAAAGGGGGAGCTGGTTCCCTGGAGCCATTTTATAAGATATTGTAGTTAGTCACTGACTTACGAATATTCATGTTGTCCACTTTCACAGATACAGATCTTACATTATAAACAATTGCAGCCAAACAAATCTCAGAAATAGTTTGGGTGTCTACTGTTCTAGGATAGCCATAAAAGTAAAAATAGTTTCTTTACAGTTATACGGTACTGTATCACCATTCTAAGACAACTGTAAAAGCAAAACTAGTTTATTTACAGTATTTGTGTGTATGTTTGGTTGTTTTATGCTTTACATTGTATATTTGTGTCAAAGATGTTTGAGACCCACTTTGTTGAACTTACGAGTGACTCTAACTGAATGAATGTTTTCCGCACAGAGAACTCATTCAGAAGTTGGAGACTCACTGTATTCACCTCCCCAAAGGTTCCACCTCTCCATAACATCACTTTGAGGTTTCAGTTCCGCACTCAGGTTCTGGAAGGACACATACATTCACGCCATAGCAGTAGTTAAGAGTTTGGGCTTGATGACAGGGTAAACATTCAGGTGACCTGAGGGAGAGGCAGGAGAATTCCTTTGTAGTTCACATGAGGATTTAACAAGAGATTGTGGATAGAACCAAGAAGGATATCTGGCACATACCCCATAGCCTGGAGGAAAAAAAGGAGTTCTCGTTTTTTTACTGGTGTGTACTAAATAATGTGAAATGGATTCATGATGGTTAATTTCATGGGTCAATTTGATTAGCTTAAGGGATTCCCAGATAGTTAGGAAAGCATTGCTTCTGAGGCTATTTCTGGAAGAAACTGGCGTTTGAATCAATGGACTAAGTAAGATAGAGCTGTCCTTACCCAGGGTGGTGGGTATCCATTCGGTGATTGAGAGTCAGGACACAGCAATCAGGCAGTGGAAAGGCAAATTCACTTTCTCTCATAGGACTTGGACGCTTATCTCCTCCTGCCCTGAGACACCAGAAGGTCCAAGTTCATCAGCCTTTTGACTCCAAGACTTGCGTCAGTGGTCCAGTTTCACAGGCCTTTGGCCTGGGACCGAAAGTTACACCACCAGCTCTCCGGATTCTCTGGCCTTTGAATTTGAATTAAACGGTACCAACAGCTTCCCTGGTTCTCTAGCCTGCAAATGGTATATTGTGGGACTTCTCAGTCTCCATAATTCTGTGAGCCAGTTTCTCTAATTATCCATCTATCTATCATCATCATGTATCGATTGATCATCTTCCTATCTACCTACCGTCATATTTATCTGCTTACAGCCTCTGCTTTGCTGAGAACCTTGACTGCTCAAGATTCAGTGAGGAACGTTCATTCCAGACGTTGCCTCTTTTCCTTCAGTTTGCCTCCCTCGCGCCTCTCTGTGACCTTAAGACTCAGCCCTGTACCCTCGGTTGCACCCCAGCTGGACGACTATCTATCTCCCCTCTCCTGCAGCCCCCCCTCCCGCACAGGATGCCCACTTGTGGAGCTGGCCCTGGGGCACCTTCCCAGCAAGTACTTTGTTCCGGTCTCAGATGCTTCTCTCTCAGCTGCTTCTAGAAGTGGTGGATGCTGTTCTTTAGTGCCCTTGAGGGTGATTTTTGTCTGCAGAGAAGACTATTAAGAAGGTTTATTTTGGATTTTAAAAATGGAGTCAGTTTATTAAAATTACAAATTCAAAACCCTTGGTCCTTCCTTAGGCTTTTATGTTCAGCTTACAAATCTTATTACTCTATTTATAAGCCTAATAAATGTTAACAATAATTTTTAAGGAGACCTTGAATAATGCGTGATCCCATTTACAAACTCAGTGAATTAAACACCCTCAGCATTGTAAAGCTGCAATGATAAATTTAAACATATTTGATTTCTTTTTTTAAAGTATTTCTCACTTAAACAAAATCTTCCCAAGTACAAAATAGTTCTTATCAATCTAGAAAATTAAACTAATAAATAGAGCAAGCCTACAACTCACACATTCCAATTTTGTGCATGACTTTAGTAAGACTTCAACTTGAAATCATAAATCTTCATCAATTACTCCATTACACACTTAAATTGGAGTTGCAAGGTTGCCATCCTAATGGGCCAAATACTCTCAACCATTACAAATATATAAAATGTCATATAGGAGTATATTGCTTCTCATCACAAAGTTATTAGTACTATGGCTTGGATTGTCTTAGATTTTTCTGACCTTAATTTTAAGTAATAATAGTTAATACTTGCTTAGCGTTTTCCATGCACTGGATTCTGGTTAAGTGCTTTTCACCTATCACATTGTAGCTCTATTATTTCTCGTGATCCTTGTGTGCAGATTTCAAGAGGGCCCCGCAGGCTGCCTGGCAACACTCCACACGCCACAGGCCCCTCACTCCCTTGCAGGCTGTCAAGTGACTGTTGCACACATTCCTTCTGCTCTCTTCCCAACTTGTGGTTCCTCTTCCATCTCATTGTCAGCCGGAAGCTGCTTCTCTCTGATCTCCTGGGTCATTCGCTGTCATCTTACAGAATGAGCACAACAAGCGTTATTCACCAGATTTGCCTTGCCAGCTACACCTCTATTTTAAATTTTTCATGTATCCCCCCCCCCCCGCAGCAAAACTCAGGAGCAGCGTTGCTATTGCTCCCTATTCTTTCCTTCCCCATCTCTTCTCAGCTTCCTCCGAGGAGCTCTCTGCAGCCAGCGCTCCACAAAAATCGCCTTCCTTCATCTTACCTGACCCCAGCAGCCCCTGCCACGCCCATCACCTTCTCTTGCTGAAGGCACTGCTTCCAGGATGTGGCTCCTGGGATTTCCTCCTGCCTGGCTGGTCGCAGTCACATCCGTCCGTCTCCTGTGTGCCTGCTGCTCTGCTGTCTTGATGTTGGGAGTCCTGACTCTTTGTCCTTGTTGCTCTTCTCTTCCCTACTTATTCTCATTCTCTTGCAGTGCCATCCAGTCCTTGGATCTTCAGCACATTTATTTACATGTCTGTGAGCTCTGAATTTACCTCATCAGCCCAGAACTCTCTTCTCAACTCCATACTCCAGTATCTAACCATTTCCTGAACCTCTCTACGTGGGCATCTCAAAATAAACTCAGCCAACGCTGTGCCGCTGGTCTTTCCCTCAAAGCTCACCTTACTTGAAACTTGCCGCTATCCTCAGTTGGTGAGCACCCTCCTAGTTGCTCAGGCTGAAAACTGTGGATTTCTCTCTCTCTCTTTCTCTCTGTCCACAGTAGTCTTACTACTGCAATCCTTTTTTTTGAACCACAGTGTGTCTCACTTGGATTATTACAATAAATTCATAGCTGGTCTCCCAGCTTCTACGTGCCTGCTTTTATGTTAGCCTCAACATAACATCCAGAAGAACCTTTCAAAAATGAGAATCAGATTGCATCACTCTTCTGTTAAAAACCTTAGGGGCTGGGGATTTAGCTCAGTGGCTTAAGCGCCTGCCTGGCAAGCGTAAGGTCGTGAGTTCGATCCCCGGTACCAAAAAAAAAAAAAAAAAAAAAAAAACCTTCAGTGGTTCCTCATTTCATTCAGTGTAAAAGCTAAAGTTCTGCAGTGGCCTCCTGGGTCTGCCATGATCTGATTCTTTTTTCTACTTCTTTCTCTCCCACATGGCTTGAACCACACTGGTTTTGTTTCTCCCACATTCCTAGGCAAGAACCAACCACAGGACCTTTGCACCAGCTGTTCCTTTGTTTGCAATGCTCCTTTCTCAGATACAATTGAATTCACTTGCTTATCTCCTCCAAGTATCTGCTCAGTTCTCATCATCTCTATGAAGTCACCTCTAACCATCCTAAAAACCTAGCAACCCACTCTCTTTGGTCTCCCTTCCCCTTTCACTCTGCTCTACTCTTCTTTTTTCTTTGGCACTTCTCTCTAGAAGTACATCTAATTTACTTGCTTATAGTGTTTGCTATCTGTCTCCTCCATTCTAAAGGCTAGAATCTTTATCTCCTGATGATTACCAAATTCCTAGCATTTGGTAGATACCCAGTAAATACTTTCTGTATGAACAATCCCATGGAAGAAGTACAAATTTTATTTCTGTTTTACACATGGGGAAGCTGAGGCATAATGAAGATAAGACATGTATCCAAGGTTATCCAGCCAGTAAGTAGTAGAGTTGGAATCTACGTGCTCAACTGTTGAGCAGAGCTAAGAATCTGTGCGCTGAACTCCTTAAAACTGTGTCTTTCGCATGTAAAAACTGGTGACCTCTGCAGCTTCTCTGAGTCCAGTTCTAGACACTGATACCATGTTCAGTCATGGGCTGTTAATAGGACGGTAGTTCCGAGTGGCTGGGATGTCTAGTAGATGACACCATCTAGGTTTATGTACATACATTCTCTGATGTTTGCATGACAAATAAATCACCAAATGACACAGTTCCCAGGGCTCATCCTGCCACACCATACTCACATTTCTGTCTTCTCTACTCAGAGGAGGATGCACCTTCAAGCATGTGGGACCGCATTTTGCACATCTTTCTCTCTTACACTACATAAAAGTGACTTTCCACTTTACAAAAAAGACTTCAACTGAATAAGATCTTTTATTCTGTCACGTTCTTATGATTCTACAATGCTATGGACGGAACATAAATACCGTGAGGACTGTTATCCTTGTGTGTTCATTTGTTCCTTACCGATCCCCTGTTGCCTAGAACAGAAAAGGAGGCACTTCACAAACATTTGCAAATGTTAAATGGTTGATATTTGAGATAGTAACCAGGTCAATTTTAGCTGTTCCATGTGATGTTTTCTGCCTTGTTGCAATTTATCACTTGTATTAGCTTTCTGCTTTCTGTTGCTAGGACAAAATATCTGAGATAATCAATTTACGAGGGGGAAAGATTTGTTTTGGCTCATGATTTCAGAAGTTTCAGTGCATGGTTTATTGGCCCCATTGCTTCTGGGTGTGTGCAAGACAAAATATCATGACAGGGAGCACATGGTGGAGCAAAGTCACTTGCCTCATGGAGTCTGGAAAGCACAGAAAGGAAGGGGAGAAAGGGACTAGGGTGCCTTCGGGGGCACCCACTTCCCTTGACCCTGGATGACCTACTTCCTCCAGCTAGACCTCACTTCCTGACGTTACCACCACCCTCCAGTAGCACCATCAGTGGGGGCTCTCATCTTGAATGCATGAACTTTTGGGGGGCACTGAAGATCTAAACCATAACAATACTGTTTTCAATTTGTTACGGGCTCTACTTGTTCTTTCTCTGAACATAGTGGAGTGCCTGCAATGGACTGTGGCCATCCGCAGGCTTATGGTTCATTGAGTAACTCCCCCAGCTCCTAGTGATCCAAGAGTTACCAGTCACTGTGCCCTGTCACCTCAGCCATGAAGAAGAGGAGCGTGACCTGACCTAGGACAATCCTAAGAGCACATTTTTTGGATACAGCGATTGACTGATCTGCAACTCAAGCTGGGCAGTCAATGATTTTTATTTTTGTCATTATTATTATTATTATTATTATTGCCATTTGTAACAGGTCAGGCCAGCACTTACTCTTGTGTTTCACCAAGGAATGACGTATAGGCTGCCAGTGAGGTGGCCTCTGAGATTGGCGCCTGAGATTCTGGTGATATGGAGAATGTCTCAGTGTTCATGCTGCTAGAACACAATCTCTGAGATTGGGTAATTAATAAAGGGCAGAAATTTATTTCCCACAGTTCTGGAGGATGAAAGTCTAAAATCAAGGTGCCAGCAGATTTGGTGTTTGGTGAGAGCCCAATCTCTGCTTTCTTTTTATTTTTTAAATTTTTTTTTAATTTTAAAGAGGGTAAAACCAAGGAAAATAAAATAAAACAAATCAAAATAAACCAGTATAAGTGATACAGACTTCAAAACCTTATGATATCAACAATAGTTGCCATAATGCCTTTTGTTTTCTCCAAAATAGCTACAGATACTTCAGACATAGTAAAAGTCAAACAGAACAGAATTGAGTAGCAGCAATAAAAACAACGAATGCAATAAAGGACTTCAAAACAAGCCAATAGTAAATCCAAAGTGGCTACCGTAATATGTCTTGTTGTCTTTTAAATAGCTACTCATGCCCTCAGAGTTAACATAATCAAACAAAACAAAAGAGAATAAAACCCAACCAACAAAGTAATGGAAATGATATGGTTTCCAGGCAGGGATCACTTCCTAGTGAGGCCTGGCTTTCTCCCTCCGCAGTCTGTGAATGGTGCTGACTCATGGAGAGAAGCTTGTGTCTGGTGGTCCCCACTGTGGCAGCGGCCCGCACATGGTGCTGGTTTCCAGGCAGGGATCACCTCCTGGTGAGGCCTGGTTTTCTCCTTCTGCAGTCCACGAATGGCCCTGATTTCTGCTTTCAACCTGGTGACTTATCACTATGTCCTCTAGTGGAGACAAATGCTATGCCTCACATGATGAAAGGGACAGAAGGGCAACAAAATCCTAGCTAGTTCCCTCTGACCCTTTAATAAGGGTGCTGCCCTAAACCCTCATGACTCATCATCTCCTTTCATACTATCACTCATCACACTACCATCATACTATCAC
>PVJX010024615.1:11471-27966 GCA_004027295.1 Dolichotis patagonum
AAAAAAAAAAAAAAAAAAAAAAAAAAACCTTTTCTTGGACTGGTTTCTTCAGCTTTTCTGTTTCTTCTTGCATTGATTTTGGTAATTTGTATTTTGATTATCAGAATTTCATGGACTTACACATTCGTTGCTATAATGCTACCTTTAAAATCCTTTAGTTACTCCTGTAACAATAACTCTAGTTCTTTTCTCATCCCTACATGTGTTTTACCTCTTTTTTGCTTTTTTTTTTTTTTTTTTTTGTCTTTCCAGGAACTCAAACCCAGAGTCTTCCACATGCTAGGCAAATGCTCTAATATTATGCTACATCCCCAGCCCAACTTCGTGCTTCTAAAAAGTATGTTCAAAGAGCTAGTTTTAAAATTTATCTTCCTGACTGCTTTTTATCAATTTCTTTTCTACTTCATCAATTTCTTATTTTATCATTATTAATTTTATCCTATTTTCTTGTATCTCAGTTGATTTCTAGATTCTCACCTTGCATATTTATTCAATTATTTTTAGTTTTGTTAATAACATTCAACGTTATAAATTATCTTCTAACCACTGACAACTATGTCCTATAGGTGCTGTTATAATGTCATTCTGTTAATTGGATTTTTTAAAATATTTTTTAAAAATTTTATTTAAAGAGAAAAAACAAAAAAGAAAACAACCAAACAAAACAGAAAAAGGGTAGCAACAATACAGAATTCCAAAGGCAAAAAATAAAAGAACCACAAGAACAACAACAAAACAAAAACAAAAACACTAAGAAATCACTACTTGATAAGTTACATACTGTCATCATTGGAAATAGTTGTTCAAGTTACAAAATTAAAGCACACAAAGTAGACATTCAAACAGTGAGACTATTAACAGTTCTGCTCAACAATCTAACAAAAACAGTAATGTGGTCATCTATCTTATACACTTAAACATACATACAGTTATATCCTTGAGAGTACTTTCTTTTCCTCCCTTTTTTTAAATATATATATATTTTTAAATTTTATTTTAAGGGGGGTAAAATTAAACACAACAAACCAGAACAGAACGGGACCTAAGAAAGCATAAATTTCAAAGCTATACAACCAAGTATCTTCACTATCTGTCATATTGTCTCTTGTTTTCTTCCAAATGGTTGTCTGTATCTTTGCATATGGGGAGCTCATACTAAATACTATAGCCAATTTTTTCACAAGATGTGTAGTTAACTGGCTCCCACTTGCTAAGGGCGGGGGGACATGGGACAGGATGACATGAGATGTCTGATTCTCAGCCTGCCCACCAGCAGGATCACAGCTGCCCCCCAGAGAGGGGAGGAGCTCCTTGTTCTCCCAGTACCCCGAGTCAACTGCATGGTGCAGGTCCCGATGAGCCAGGGTCTCTCTCCTTCAGGCAGCCAAAAGTCGGCCACACTCTCAGCCGCGCCCCAGAGAGGGAAGGAGCTCCTTGTTCTCCTGGCACCCCGAGTCAACCGCACAGTGCAGGTCCCGAGGCACCAGGTTCTCTCCCCTTCAGGCCCCCTAGAGTCCGCCATACTCACCTGCTATTTCTTTCTGATGAATTGACCATTCCATTTCCAAAGTTCTGAAATGGCCATCAGACCACAGAAAGAATTCTCTTTAGGCTCCTGTTTGAAACCAGCAGCTACAGCAATCTGCTGGTCTTGCTTCAGGGCCAGTGTTAATGGATTTTTAAACTCTAGTTTGATTTCCTCTTTGATCTAAGTACTTTCCCCACTCACTTTTCTGGCTAATTCTTGCTTGTTCAATTAGATTTCAGCTTAGAAGTCTCTTTGAGCCTCGTTCTGCTTACTGCTTCTTATTGTAAATTCTTATAGAATCAATATTTTTTAATACATATAGATGATTGTGTGATTGTCTGTTTCTTATAGACTCATAAGCTCCCAGAGGAAAGGATCTTGTTATCTTTTTCACTGTTGTTTCCTCAGCAAATATGTGTCTGATGCACAGTTGGTATGCGATATGTGTTTATCAAACGCATGTCTGGAAAATAGTCATCAGTGAGAATGCAAATCATATGACTCTTAGAGAGAAATTGTAATTTTTTAAAAGAAATGGTTATTTATACATTTGTTCTTTGTCCTGCTAATCCTTCTTCTAGGATTGTAAGCTAGAGATACACTAAAAAAAATACCAAAATGATTTATGCACAAAGCTATTCTTTGTGGTATTATTTGAAACAGCAAAATATTGGAAGGAATCTCAACATCCATTATTAGGTTAACTGGAGAAACTGTGGTTCATCCACACGGGGGGATAGTACCAGATGTAAAAGGCAACATGGGAAGCATTCTGCAGTGGAACTATCCCAGGACATATTGTTAATTGAAAAACACAAGCTGTAGAATTGAACCCATAACATGCCATCTTTGGAGTAACAATGGGGTACAAATATGTATACAGATTTATTTATATTTGCAAAAAGAAACATTGGAAGGATAAAAGGGCAAAAACCAATAAAAATGATTACTTACAGGAGAAGAAGCATGGTAGAGGGATGGGGATAGAAATGAAATTCTGTAGATACCTACTTTTGTGTGGTTTTGACTTGGGAATCACATAAATATTTAACACATCCAAAAATAACATTACATCAAAAGGAAAGGAGGAAAAGTAGTTCTTAAAATTTGAAAACAATCTGAAATGAAGGACTTTAAATGTATATCAAGTTCTAATATAACCACTCAGTGAAAATTATTCCAAGTGGCTTTACCTCACAGCATATTGATCGCATACACTTAAAGAAATACACTTTAAAGGACAAAAAGAACTTCAAAGAAATCTTGAAGCTTCATTTGAAAGTCTTATTTTTAGTTAAAAAAAGAGGTATTGACATTACTTCTGAAACTATTTTATAAAAACTGCAGGGTAATGCAAATAAGTAATCATGTTAATGTTAGAATCTAAGAATATCAGTAGGAGAAAAGAGACATGAGGATAAGATCAAAGAGATTAAACAAAAACCCTGAAATGTTATATTTGAATTAGAGAGATCAACAGAAACTCATAATCCTTTTGTTTCTCCTGTTCAAAAACCTGTATTTGCCTGTCCTGTCCACTGACAAAATTTAGAGGCAACACTAAGCCCCTATCAGCAGGCCCAGCTGGGGAGCAGAGTGTGTCCTCCACGACCAGGACCAAGGGCTCCTTGGAGAAGTGACTGATTCCAGGTCTGGGGCAGGAAATAGACAACATGGGCCTGGAACATCCTGTTGGGCTAGAGAGAAAAGGACATTGTCAAAGAGTAATAGGATCACGTCTGAAGGACACAGGAGCTAACCAAAAGGGATGCCTGCTGGCTAAAGATGAAAGAATAATGACTGAGATTTATTGAAATACACTGACTATATAAACACTCATTAGTTCATATTGATAGAGACAGAACAGAGAGAGAAAAAAAAGCCCCAAATCAAACAAATACCATGAAATTCTATTGGAGGTAACTAGGGGACAATTCCTTGTCCTGAGAATTAGCAGTGAAAAGGAAAGAATCAGGCCTTTATCCTGTCATCTTTCTACTATTTCATCTCAACCTAAAAGCCCCTGTTCACTGGGGAAAGTTCTTTATTTTAAAAAAGTCCAACTAACAAAGGTGGAAGGATTAATAGGACTAGAAAACCAGCTTTCTATATCTTTCAATAAAATAATGGACTCAAGCAATAATCACCAGTGAGTGAAAAGATTAAATGGTCAGGAAATTTCATAATGGAAGGACCTTATTGTTACCACTATGTGTTTTCTGAGCACCACTATGTGTTTTCCCTGCAGTGCTGGAAAGAATAGTCCTACTTAGACAACATCTACCATAGTTTGGATTTCCCTAAAAAATCAGGCCCTAGAAAAAGGATTTGGGTACATGTCCCAGGCTATTAACTCCTCAGCTCTTTTCAGGTGGCAGTGTGCAAAATGTACTGGGACAGCATGCTTGCTGGTAGCCTCTAGGATGGCGAAAGGGTTATGACAAAGCAACACCAGAGCCTGCTATGATACTTTCACAGAAAGCCAAGCCTCAGAATGACTTCTAGCTATCAGTAATACAGGGAAAGGAAGAACAAGATAAATGATACCACAAAGAAGCAAGTAGACACATTCTGATTATGGGACATTATACAAAAAATACAATCTCCCCAGTGGGCTGTTCTCTGAGCCAGTTAGCATTATGGTCCACTGGGACCTCTCTGAGGAATTCTAAGGAAATCTCCTCAGAATTGTTCTACATAAGGTCAGAAAAACAGAGGCATTTCTTCAGGACTATGGTCCCCGGGGCTAACTCTGGTCTCAGCTTCCAGGATTTTCAAGACTTGCCTACACAAGGGTGAATGACCTTTCCAGCTAAGAAGAAATTCCTGAGGCACGAAAGGGTAATTCCTGAGGGAGGATAGAGGGCACATTGAAAGTAGGGCTCAGGCAAAGTGTATGCAGCTCCCCTAAGTCAAGGGGGCCTGGGACGTGGGGAAGCCCCCAGAGTCTGCACAGTGTCTCAGCAGATATTTGTGTGGTCTTAAAACTAAATTTCTGCTGCCAGATGTACCTCTTGCCCTCCAGGGGACCTCTAACCGATACCTCTGACCTCACCAGGCACTGGAATTTCTGTGTGGGCTGCAACATGTGTGTAGCCTCCAGGGTATGTGTGTGTGTGTGTGTGTGTGCTTGTGCACACACTTGTGTGATATGAAAGTAAGACTGAGCAATACGGTGAAGGACACTCCCTGGGGAAGGAACATTTATAATATAGTGATGTCATCACTGTACACAGAGCCAATCAGAAGAGCGCTATTTTGGACCAATCAGAAAGTGGCTGTTTTCAATTCTTAATTTGAATCTGGTGCTGTTCATAGGACCAATCAGAAGGCGCAACCAATCAAAAGACATGAATTTTGATCATTTGTATGCAACAGGAAGCTAAATGAATTTTTTGTAGCACAGTGTGCATATGGTGTGATGGCAAGTTACTGTTTGATAAGATAACTTTCTCAATGTCTTATTAATGTAAAAGGCGATAAGGGGGAATTTTGGATATGAAAGACTTCTCCCCCTTATCTTTGAGGCCACTGTGAGCCTTTTTACAGGCCCACTCTTCAGTCTGTAGAGCGCGTTCTCTGCATTTAGTAAATGCACACTTTCACTGCTTTTTCTTTGTGTCTTACCCAGTTCTTTATTTGGGACACAAGGAACTTGGAAAAAAAGCACTACAGGATACTTCATCTGGTAGCATTTCTTGGCAAGCCAATTAAGAGGTAAGAAATATCCCATGTTTTGCGTCATCTAAATTGTCTGGTTGTTCTCTTTTGGGCATGGGCCAGATTGTCAAAAGCCATTAGGGCATCTTTGGCTTGAAGACTCCAGTGACAGGATAACTCAGTCATGTGAAGCATTATAGAATCCACCAGGATCAAGAAAAGTTCCATGCACCTGCTAGGTTTACGTTTCTATGTCTGTGTGACAAAAGAATATAATGCCTTCCTCACATGATCTTTTCCTACCGCCTGAATGTTTCGTCCTGGTTGCTTCTGACTGGGGGAGTTTAATCCTTGGTACTGTTTAATCCTTGTTCTCCCTTCTGAGTCACATTCTTTCCTGTCACTCAAAGTTTTCTCCTTCTGCCACTTTTACCCACCAGATTGCTCTCCTGTCCTCCCAGATATCAGAGAAACTGGTGCTTTCAGACAAAGGCTGTGCCTTTCACCTCTGAGGCCCCACTAGGCCAGTTTACAAGCTGGACACTGAATGGGAAAAATGGCTCTTGAACAGAATGCAGCCTGCACTGGGTGCTAATAGATAACAAAGCTGGGGTCAGAGCCTCTCTGGGGATACCAGGGAGGGAACAACCCCTGTCCCCAGCCTTCAAGGAGTTAACAAGAGCCCACTGAGGCACTTCGCTTCTTATACTAACAATTGGTGAATTTACTTTGGGATTCCACTTGGAATTGGTGTTTTTGTTTACTTGACAAACACTTCTCTGCCTGCCTGGGACAGTTACACAGCAGTTACAGGGTTAACTTGCTCCTCTGCAGCTTTCTGCTCTGGCTAAGATAAGGATGCTCCTCCCAGGCAGCTGGAAGTCTGTTCCTCCCAGTCCTAAGTGAAATGTAAACATCTATAAATTAACTCTGAGGCCAGAGGAGAAAAGTGTACTGGGAGTCTTTTAGAAACTAAGTGGCTAAAGGCTTGTTACAAAACTAAGTAGGACAGAAAAGAAAGTATATATGTTTGGTTATTCTAAGACTTTTCTCTTGTTGGTTTGATTAGGCCTAAGATCTATTGCTTCTTCTTTTTTTAAAAATTTTATTTAAAGAGAAAAAAACAAAAAAGAAAACAACCAAACAAAACAGAAAAAGGGTAGCAACAATACAGAATTCCAAAGGCAAAAAAATGAAAGAACCACCACCACAACAACAAAACAAAAACAAAAACACTAAGAAATCGCCACTTGATAGGTTACATACTGTTATCATTGGAAATAATTGTTCAAGTTACAAAATTAAAGCACACAAAGTAGACATTGAAACAGTGAGACTATTAACAGTTCTGCTCAACAATCCAACAAAAACAGTAATGTGGTCATCTATCTTATACACTTAAACATACATTGTTATATCCTTTAGAGCACTTTCTTTTCCCCTCTTTTATATATATATATATAATTTTATTTTAAAGGGGGTAAATTAAACACAACAAAACAGAACAGAACGGGACTTAAGAAAGCATAAATTTCAAAGCTATACAACCAGGGATCTTCACTATCTGTCTCTTGTTTTCTTCCAAATGGTTGTCCATATCTTTGCATATGGGGAGCTCATACTAAATACCATAGCCATTTTTTTTCACAAGATGTGTAGTTAACTGGCTCCCACTTGCTAAGGGGGGGGCATGGGACAGGATGATATGAGATATCTGATTCTCAGCCTGCCCATCGGCAGGATTATAGCCGCCCCCCAGAGAGGGGAGGAGTTTCTTGTTCTCCCAGCACCAGGAGTCAACTACATGGTGCAGGTCCCAAGGCACCAGGGTCTCTCTCCTTTGGGCTGCTGAAAGTTGGCCACACTCACAGCCACCTCCCAGAGAGGGAAGAAGCTCCTTGTTCTCCCGGCACCCCAAGTCAACCACACAGTGCAGGTCCCGACACACCAGCATCTCCTTCAGGCCGCTGAAAGTCTGCCACACTCCCAGCTGGCCCCCCAGAGAGGGGTGGAGCTCCTCATTCTCCCGGCACCCCGAGTCAACTGCACGGTGCAGGTCCCGAGGTGCCAGGGTCTCTCTCCTGCAGGTCCCCCAAAGTCCGCCATACTCACCTGCTATTTCTTTTTGATGAATTGACCATTCCATTTCCAAAGTTCTGCAATGGCCATCAGACCACAGAAAGAATTCTCTTTAGGCTCCTGTTTGAAACCAGCAGCTACAGCGATCTGCTGGCCTTGCTTCAGGGCCATAGATCTATTTCTTCTAAATGTCCTTGTTCCTCACATGCAGCTAAAGGAGCTATAGCACTGACTCTCAAGTCATCAGTCCCAGGTCCCAGTGCCTTTCTCTGGTCAGGCTCTTAGTAGTGGTCCTTTTTCATCGTCTCTGCTGCCTGGGATGCAAGGACAAGAGGCACTGCAGCATTGTCCAGCACTGCTGTTGGCCCCTGGTGGAGGCCTAATACCCAGCTTCCAGTCACTCCCCTTTCCCCACTTTGCCTGGCAAGCCTGACTGCCCCAGGAAAACCTACAAGGACAACTCTTTAAAACAGAAGCTGGCTTTATTGAGGTCTCTCAGTGGGGGGAAATACTAATGTCCCTTTTGGCATTGACAAAAAAATACCCTTTTTCTCCCATGTTAGGACTGGAAAATTGTGATGTTGGCTTATCTATAATTGGCTAGGGACATCCCACTAACACTAGGACCCCAGCCCCAGGCTCCTTGTCAGAGAAATAGTCTGTGTTCCAAGGGGATTTTTAGGTCCAAAGGAAGTGGCACTGGTGTCCACATAAGGCCAGAGAGATCTGATGCTGAAGTCCCTAGGTGTTCAGTTTTACCAGAGGACTCTTGAGAGCTCAAGAAGTGATGCAAAGCACACATTGTCAGGGTTCTCTAATTTAACCCTTTGTCCCTCTGCCCACAGACAAAAGCGCTAAAGTACTGTTTGAGGCCCCAAAAGGGCCTGAGTGGAACTGTCAGAGAATCCAAGTGGAGGCCACAGCTCCAGGCCATCTTAGGGGTATGCATGAGGGCCTAGTAATCCTGTACACTTGACAAGATCAGAACTATTAGTCAGGGCTCTAATGAAAACCCAGCAGCTTTCCAACCTCAGCTTGAAGAGGCCTTCCACAAGTATACTACACTGGGCCCTGAGTCCAAAGAGGACCAAATTATCCTGGCCCAAAATTTCATCAGCCAATCAACTCCAGACATTAGGAGGAAGCTCCCAAAACTCCAGCAAAGCTCACAGATGGGGATGAGTGGTCCTTAACAACTGTGACCTAGAGGAGAGCAAATGAGAATCACTGAAAGAAAAGAGGCACATGGCAGCCTTCATTGATCAGGCCCATAGTAAGGGCTGCAGTTCTCCAGGGAACTGAGACAACCCAAGGGGCAATGGGGGTAAGTCTGGGTGCTTTAAATGTCAACAATCAAGGCACTGGGCTAAGGGATGCCCTCCAAGTCTTTATTGAACCTATTAGGATACAAGTGACCTTTGGCACTAGAGGACAGACTATTCCTAGAAAGGGACAAGGTCACCTGCCACCACTACAGAAGAATGCCAGGAATTCATTGACTCACAGTGCCAGAGGCAATGCGCATGTGGGCTCTGCACAAGGACAGCCCCATCATCTTGGAAAAGTCTGGGCTAACTCGGGACATTGCAGGTGAGCAATTTACTCTTCTTTTGGATATGGGTTACTTACTCAATCCTAACCTCTTATTGGGAAAATTAACATCTTGTTGCTCAGTTGTGTGGATCTTGAAGGAGTTAACCAGTTTTCTTCACCCCTACTCTAAACTGTTAGTTGAGAGACTTTCTTTTCCAAGCTGTCTTCATGGTAACCCCAAAATGCCCCATGTCACCAAAGACCCTTCCACTCGTATAGATAAATGGTCTCTGAGGCTTAGGCCTGCTTCTGTAAGCCCATGGCACTGGTGCAACCCTAGTATATCCTCATCTGACACAGGACTGCCATCCTCCTACAAATCCACCTGACTGTAAGGAAAATCCATGGCCATTTCTCTTGCAAACACTTCTATTTCCTCTGTGGAGATTTCCTATACCATATGTTGTCTTTATATGGTGGTCAATGCCTCTGTAGAACCTGAAAGGTTGTATAGGCTAAAGTGTTGAAAGGCAAAAGTGGAAACACTTACCACTTCCTCCTTCTTCTTCAGCCCTAATTGAAACTCCCTTTCCTGTTTGCACGCAAAGAAAATTGCAAATAGTTCCTTACACGTCATCAATGTGCGCCTCATGTGTCACTTCCGATCAGAGGTCCTATAAACCCTCTGCCTCTCTGTATCTGGTCAAAGGAGACAGCCCAACCACTATGAGTTGTGTGCTCCTTTCCACGTTCTCAATAACCCGTTCTTTTCTTTTCTTTTCTTTTCTTTTTACTTTTCGCTTCTCTATTGCACCACAGAACTCTAACAGAACCAATGTCTAGTCCTAACTTTCTAACTTCTGGGTCTAACACCAGTGTGGGCTCCTACCTAGGACAATCTCCTACCCAGGCCAAGCTTGAGAGAGCCCCCAAAGGGCTCCAGCTGACCCTCCCAAGACATTTATAGCCTTGTGGACCAATAACCCCATCCGCAAACGTAAGAGGTGGGGTTGGGAAATCCTCTGAGACCTCTTTAGGCCAATGGGCACTCACACTGTTCATGCCTCCATTGGAAACTGGTCCTTGGTGATCCAGCAATCATGGCAACAGTCGAGGGCACAGAGGCTAAGCAAGAAAGTTAAAAATTCCCTAGCCGAGGTAGTTTTACAAAACAGGTAAGCACTCAATCTCCTTTTGGTTAAAATAGGGGGAACTTATACAATGCTCAATGAGACTTGCTGTTTTTAGATAATTTTTTTTTTTTTTGTCTTTTTGAGACAGCGTTTCACTATGCAGTTCAGGCTGGACTTGAACTTATTTTATAACCCAGGCTGGCCTCCAACTTGCAGCGATCCTCCTGCCTCAGCCTCCCGAGTGCTGGGATTATTGGTGTGTGCTACCATGCTGGCTAGATAAATAATGTTCAAAAGACAAAAACAAATCTCAACAAACTAAAACATCTAGTTTTGGTCTCTGACAATCTCACTAATAACCTCAGTGAAGAAACCTGGTTCTGGGGTGGGAATTTAGCTCAGTGGCATAAGTGCCTGCCTGGCAAGTACAAGGTTGTAAGTTTGATCCCTGATACCAAACAAATAAAAAAGAAAAAGAAAAACAAACAAACAAACAAACAACCTGGTTCAGGGGCTGGATCAAGAACCTTTCAGATCTTTCATTCCTGTGTTGGTCTCCTAATCTTTCTTTGTATTTTTGGCCTATGCATATTTAACAAACTAATCCAGATTCTTTCTTCTTGGCTTCAGGCTATATTCCCTGAACTTGTACCTGTCCTCTGTCTTAGTTACTTTCTCATTGCTCAGACAACACCCACAGGTTAAAGGAGGAGAGACTGGTTTTGGCTCACAGTTTGTAGAGGTTTCTGAGGAAGGGCAGGGTCTGAGGAAGGGCGGCATGGCAGACGGGCATGGCGGAGGAGAAGTTGCTCATGGCATGGCAGGCAGAAAGCACAGCAGTATCCAGGCAGGAGGGTTACCTACCCTTCCAGGACATGCCCACAGTGACCAGCTCTTCCCACCAGGCTTTACCTCACACCCAGTTCCAAACCCATTGGTGGACTAACCCACTGATGAGCATTGCTCACCCATGATCCAGTCCCACCTGACTGAATGAGGCATGGGGGGGGGTGACTCATCTAAATGTAAGACATGACATCCTCCAGCAACACTAGTGACTCCTCACTCACGAAGATTTTTCATCTTCCCTGAATCTGGGACCATCAAAGGACACACATTTCCCTCCTTCATTTACATGCAACCGGAAGCCAAAGGAGTTTTTTTAGTAGGACAGTTTACATGTAGCATGCCGTCAAGTGAGTGTTTGATAAAACCACTTTTTCAGAGCCTTATGTACATAAAAAAGAGAGAACTAGGGTATTTTGGATACAAAAGACCCTTTCCCCTTACATTAGGGCTGCTGTGAGCCTTTTCACTGGCCCACTCTCACCCCGCAGAGCCTTCTTCTTTTCTGGCTTTGGTAAATGCACACTTTCTGTGCTTTTTCAGGGTGTCTCATCTGGTTCTTTGTTGAGGACACAAATAACCTGGGAAACCGCCCCCCTCATGGGACCCTATATCCGGTAATAAAAGCTCCTCACAGCCCTGCCTGACTCTCAGAAGTACTCAGTAATTCTCAGAGTTTTTGCTGGGCTCTACTCATGTTTTCCCCATGGACTTAGGCTCTGTAAACACCTGAGTTGTATCATGTTACCCCACTGCTTAAGGCCGTTTGAGTAGGCACCGATGGGTACTGAGCTTCTTGATTCTGAGATGCTGCAGTGGGGCTGGAGTCTGGGGCAGGCACCTGGACCCGCAGTCTTTGTGGGGATGTCAAGGGGTTGATGCAGGTATTGAGGTGCTGGTGGGTGTATCATAGGGCTGGGCCTCTCCACACACCTAGACAGGTACCCACTCTTTGTCCTGGACTCTTGTAGGCTCCTGCCCCATCTTTGTCTCTTTCTCTCTCCCCTCTTGTCTCTCTGGCTCTCATCCTCTAACTTTTTTCTTCCTCCCCATCTACCTCAATCCTCCTACCTTTGCAGTCCTATCTGTATCTTTCCTGCCTCTGAACTGATTTATTCACCTCTGGCCCCATTTCTGCCCTTGCCATGCCCTCTGACCCCCATTGCTCTGTGTTCTTTCTTCTTCCAAATCCAATCTCTCTGACCCAGTTTTTCACTATAATAGCTACATGGCAAACAACTCTACAAGCCGATGTTGGACAGATCCTTTATCCGTATTTTTCCCAGTCATCTATTACTTGGTCATTTTGGTTGAAGTGGAATTACTGAGTTGAAAGATGTACAATTTCTATAAGATTGGAAAATTGTCCTTTATGCAAGCTTCACTGAGGAATAGTTCCACCAGTGGCATGTGAGAGGGCCCCCTTATTCCCTCCCTCCAACACTGGGAATTGAATCCAAAGACTTCACATATCCAGACGTGTGCCATTGAGTTACATCCCCAGCCCTGTCTTTTTGTTGTAAGTTGTACTTTGGTAATTAGAACTGGCACTGATCATCTTTCCATGTTCTTATTAGATGTGTGTGTTTCTTCTGTGAATTTTCTTGCTCATATCTTTTGCCCACTTTTCTACTGGGTTGTGCGTCTCTTTTCATTGATCTGTAGTTCTCTTTACTTGTCATGGAGCTATTTAGTCAGGATAGATTTTATCACGATCTAGTTATACTCAGTACAGGTTGCAGGGAGTCTTTACTTTCATACTCTGTGGGTGTCGAAGATCCCACCCTCAGTAGTTATGGTGGCACATGTGCTCAGGAAGGAAGACTGAGGCAGGAAGATTGCAGCCCAGCCTGGGTAACTTAGGGCATTAGTTAAGACTCTGTCTCAAAATAGAAAAAAAAAATTTGTAAAAGTCTGAGACTGTAGCTCAACGTGAAGGCCCTGGCTTAGTCCCTAGTACTGTAATAAAGAAAGATCCCACCCATTGTGTGAGAGGCTGAGGGCTGAACTGAGCCATGCGGAAGGAATGTGTTAACAGGTAAGTGCAGATGGGGCTTCCCAATAAAAGTCTCAGGACACGAGTGGTCATCACCCCTGCCCAACCCTCCAGACGGTTGTCATGAAGGCGCTGTTAGACAGTGAAGAGCTGAATAGCTAATGGGCCTCCTCAGCTAGGGTGGCCTGTTGATGTACTTGAGTGTTCTCAGAGGATCTGCTGGTGATGGCGCTAGGAGGAGCTCTCATGAATTGTGCCAGACGGAAGGGCTTAGCTGTCTCTGGGCGCTGCTCCCACCTCCTGCCACAGTCCTGTAGTCTGTCTCTTCCTGATCCATCCCCTTGGTCTCTTCCAAGGTCATGCTTCACTCCCACTTCCTTTTTAGCTCCCAGCCTTGTGATCCCAATTACTGCCCCAGGGGTGCAGTCTGGATCTTGCAAGTCCTTTTCAATTTATAGTTAAGGCACAAATTTTGTCTTAAGCTCCTTCAGGACCTTACCTTTTGATTTTCCAGAGTATTTTCTTCTTTCAGCTAAAGCAAGTCTCTTGCAAATCAAAGACTCTTTGCCTTTCAAAAGTGTGGCTTCTGATGTGGGCTTCAGTAGACTATCTGGGAAGTAACAAAAACAATGACATCTAAACATCGACTGTTTCTCTCTCTTTATATTCTTGTTATAAAAGCACTAATTCTCCTGGAGGTAAGGTGGAATCTCTGATTGACATGAGGAAGCAGGGAAAATGAAAGCAAAATTGTTATTATTTCAAGATATGTTCTTGTTGCATTCCTGTATGTCTGTGGCAGGTTTGTTTTCCCACTCTATTACTAGTCTTTTAATTTTGTTCAGAGTCTTCTCCTACTCAGAAGTTAACTGTTTTTATGTAGTCAAATCTATCCCTCTTTCCGGCTTTTCTTCTAATGCTTTTATGAAGTTTTGTTTTTTTGCAGTTGTTTCCGTCGATCAAAGGAACTTTGTATGGTTGTCTATTGCAAGGTAGAGTTCAAATCTATTTCCAAATTGGAAGACCATTTATTTTAATGCAGTTTATTAGACAGTCTATCATTTCCTCATGGCTTTGAAATGTTTCATTTATGACAGATAAGATGAATAGATAAGTAGATGACAGAATTTATCATATTGGTTTTTTTTGTTTGTTTTTTATCGGTACTGGGGATCGAACTCATGACCGCATGCTTGCAAGGCAGGTGCTTATGCCGCTGAGCTAAATTCCCAGCTATCATATTGTTTTATAAGGTATTTTATTTCTGCATCACCTGTTCCCCTAAGTTTTACTAATGTAAACTATTTTTCTAGTGGAAGGAAGGGGAAATGAGGAGTTGTTGTATAAAGTAAAAGGTACAGAGTTTCAGACTGGTATTAGGGTAGGAGATGAGAGCTGGGACAAAACAGGTCAAGCAATTGCTCATAATGTGCCAAAGTCATGAAATTCAGGGCACAAGTGCAGGACACAGATTCCAAGACATCTACAGTTCTGAGCACTGTGAAGAACCAATCACAAAAGTGCTGAGGCAGAAGATCAGAGCATGGCTAACTGGTTGAACAGGTAAGCACAACCTGTCAATCACGGAGATTCAGGACGCATGCCCAGAATACAGTGCCAAAGCTCTGCACCTGGGACCAATCAGAAAGTGCTATCTTTAGTTCTTCCGGCATGAAATCAAGCAGATTTTTGATAGGTCAGCCTAGATCTGACATCAACCTAAAAACTGAGTGATACAGAAGATTTTCAATGTCAGGGATATAGCTCAGTGGTACAGCACCTGCCTGGCAAGTGTGAGGTCCTGAGGTCCATTCCCAGTACCAAATAAATAAATAAACAAACTAAATAATTAAAAGAAGACTTCCACCATGACTCTCGTGGACACTGTGAACTCTCTCAGTGGCTCACTCTCAGTCTGCAGAGTGGACTTTTTTCCCTACCTTTAATAAATGTAAAAGTGGGCTGGGGATTTAGCTCAGTGGCTTAAGCGCCTGCCTGGCAAGCATAAGGTCGTGAGTTCGATCCCCGGTACCAAAAAAAAAAAAAAGTAAAAGCGTACTACATTTTTTTATGTGTCTTATGAAATTTTTTGTTCATGACACCAAGAACCTGGAAAGAGTCTACAGAACCCCAGAACCTGGTAGCAATACTATTTTCAGTTCTTCATTTATTATATCTGGCAGGAAACTAAGCAAGTCTTTGATAGGACAGTCTAAATCTGACATCAGGCTAAGTGAGTTTTTGATAGGGGAACCATCCCTAATGCCCTATTTGCATGAGGGAGAAACTCATCTAGGAATTTCAGATACAGAAGACTAACATTTTCCTAGTGGCCACTGTGTGAGGATATGCCCCAGCCTGCTGTGCTCTGCTGAGTGTACTTTTTTTTTTTTTTTTGACCAGGGATTAAACTCATGACCTTGTGCTTGCCAGGCAGGTACTTATGCCTTTGAACTAAATCCCCAGCCTGACTGTACTTCTTTTTGACTATCAATTAATGCACATCTCTGCTACTTTTTCTGTGTGTGTTGCTCATTTCTTTGTTCAGGACACCAAGAACCTGGAAAGAATTTCCCTAAGGCTGAAAATTCAGTAGCAGGATGAGAAAGTTCTGGAGGCAGATGTTTATGACAATTATACGATATTATGAATGTATTTAACACTGCAGAAATGTACATTTGAAAATGGATTAGTGGGCTGTGGGGGAAAAGAACAAGAAGTCACCAAGAAGCAGGCTTTCCCTGCAAATCAGTGCGATGCATGGGCCACTATAGGGAGAGCCAGATTTCAGCCCCTTCAGGTACACCGGCTGGGAAACAAGAAGAGCCAAACCCCCACCCCTGTCCTACAAGCAACTGACTGATCAGAGAAACACAGGCTGTGATGATATCTGTTAAGGTAAAATACAGTTTAATGTTCGTAGTGTTTAGTTTCACTAACTTTGCAGGTCTAAAGCCAGTAGTCTGACCATCTATTCAGAGGATAACAATACACAATGTAGCATCTATCGAGGATCTCCTTCTAAAGGTATTAGCCATTGTTAATTCCCTATTATATTGTTTTGAAGTCCTGTATCATTTTCATTGCTTTGTTGGGTTGGGTTTTATTCTGTTTTGTTTTGTTTGATTTTATTATATCCAATGGTGTGGGCAGCTATTTCAAAGATAACAAGATAAATTATGGTAGCCATTTTGGATTTATTATTGTCTTGTTTTGAAGTTCTTTATAGCATTCATTGTTTTGTTTTTATTGGTTATGTTCTGTTCTGTTTTGTTTGATTTTTACTATTTCTGAAGGTATCTGAAGCTATTTTGAAGACAACAAGAGACATTATGGTAACCATTGTTGATTTCATGCCGTTTTGAAGTCTTGTATCACTTACACTAGTTTGTTTTGATTGGCTTTGTTCTGTTGTATTTTTCGTGGTTTTATTCTCTTTAAAATAAAAATTTTAAAATTAAAAAAAGAAAATGGTTAAAATGGTAGCTATTATACTATGTATATTTTACTGGCGCAAAAATTAGTATATTTCTTGGATATTCTATTCTTGTATATTTTTTTCCTACTGAATTAACTTGAGAATCAGCTTGTCAAATTCCATAAAAGATGCCTTTGATATTTTCATTGGAATTACATTAAATTTATAGATTACTTTGCAAGGAACTGGCATCTTTACTGCTCTGAGTCTTCCCATCAAGGAACATTGGAATGTCACCCCAT